>VDFB02145630.1:13418-57634 GCA_007258455.2 Sequoia sempervirens | reverse complement strand
TGTAAGAGAATCGACTATTTTTAGTCGGTTATGATATATTCTCTCACAAATCCTATGACAAATTTTATGATAGATTTATGAAATATTTTATGATAGTTGTAAGGTATCTGTCATAAGCTACTTTTAGCATATTCTAGGCTCTCAAGCTTGGAAGAAGAATATTTGCATGTTTGACCATTATAAGGGGTGTAAGGGAATATTGTACATGTGTCCAAATGCATGTCTAAGGCATTGGAAATTGTGCCATGTGGATTTGGACGCCCCTCACCTTCTAAATGATTCTTGAAGCTTGTAACACTCTATTTATTGAGTGCCTTGAGTTGTAGAATGCATAGTTTGTTTGCAGGTAATGAAGTGCTGTCAGAATCACTCTAGAATAGGTGTTCATGTTGAAGCACTTTTTGAAGATGTTGCAAGAATGGAAAGATTGAAGGTGTTTTCATTGATGTTAACTAGTCAACTGGTTATTAACTAGTTGCTGTTGGTTGTATATGTCCAGGATATTGAGAAAATTATAATGAAGATATGCTATAGGTGTTCAGTGGTTGCTTTGGGTTTTGGTCTAGATTTACTCCTATGTTTGTGTGGTTCAAACATGTTGTTCATGGTTGTTAGAAGGTTTTATATCCATATTTTTGGTTGTTAATTTGTTGTATAGTGCAAGTTGTGTTCACCAGTTGTGAACTATGGTTTTTAGTGTTTCTGGTTGAGGTCCAGGAGAAATGTTGTTGGTATGGATTTTTCTTTGATGAAGTCTTATGACTTGTAGTTCTAAAATTGAGTTGCCCTAATTGTATTGAAGATAATTTTGGCATTTAGAAAGTTCGTGCTTAAAGGTTCTACGTGTTTTACATTGGTTTGACTAACCTTGTATGAAATACTACTTTCGAGGTTGATGAAGCGTGTTGGATCTATTTGGGTCCCTATGAAGCGTTTATTTGGGTCACCTTTATTCTAATTACACCCTAGAATGTTTTGGTGCTGACCTAATTTGAATTTGGATTTGGATGGCTAACTTTGGATATGTTTCAAAGTTGAAGATGGTATAAATGCAAGATAAGTTAAGTGATAGAAAATGTACAAGAGCAAAGAAGAAGAGCAATAAGAGAAAAAGAGAAAGAGCAATTTGGTGCGACATTGATTCTATTTAGTAAGAGTGTGTTGTAAGTGTGGAAGATCAGTATGTAGCTTAATGTTGAGTTTTCAGATGTAGTGAGTAGAAGGTGAACTCTATCATTCATGCAAGTTGATCAAGTGACTATGGTGGAATCCTTTGTTACATTGGAATTGTAGTCTCTCTGTAACAAGTCTTATTTGTCTTTTTTGTATCTTTGTGGCAATGAGCCCTCCGAGTTGTTAGCCCTGTTGGACAATGAGTCCTTGTTTCAAGTAGTGAGCCTTATTTCAGGCAGTGAGCCTTTTGTAACCAGTTTTGATATTCTCTATAGTGTGACCTAATCCTCATCATGGTTTTTTCGTCATTGGATTTTCCATGTAAATATGGTGTTATTGTGTTTATGTGTTGGATTTGAGTTTCTGAATTGGCATTTGATGATTAATCATTTAAGCAGTATTACGTATTAGTTCCAATGATTGAATTAAAGGTTTAATTCTGTGACAACTGATCACCCCCCCTCTCAGTTGTGCTATTAGACAATTGGTATTAGAGCAAGGTTCCTTGGTGAAGAGCTTAACCACTTGAGGAAGGTCTAGGATGGATGGAAAAATGGTTTTTGATTATCTGAGGTTCGATAAAACTAATTATGGTATCTGAAAAGTATCAATGGAATAATATCTGGAATATTGCAGATATGATGTGGAGAAAGCTTACAAAAATCCTTACACTCCCCTTGCTAATGGTTTGAATACACCTAAAGAGATCAAAGCACATGAAGCAAACAATAAGGAAAAGTTCATCTTGAAGAATAGTCTTCTACATTATGAGTTGATTAAGGTTCAAAATCTGAAGACAAATAAGGAATTCTAGGATGCTTTGGAAAGAGTGCATTATGATGATGAAAGAGTCAAAGAGGAAAAATTACAAAACTTGGAAACACAGTTTGATCTTCTACATATGTCCGAAGATGAGAATATTAAAGCTTATGTACAAAGATTGGATGAGATAGTGGCCGAAATGCGAGGATTTGGTGCTGCTATAGATGAAACTAGGTTTGTAAAGAAGATTCTCAAAACTCTTCCTGATGCTTACATTGAGAAGGTGAGTGCTATTGAGCAGACTATAGATTATAACACTTGTACTAAGGATCTGATGTTAGGATTTTTGACATCTTATGAGATGATGAAGCCGAGTCTAAGGAATGGGTGCAAATCAAAGAATACTTTTAAAGATACAAAAGCTGAAGATTCAGATGAAGAAAAATTTGATGAAATAGAATCTAAATTTGTAAGAAGAATGAGGAAAGGCTCTGGTAAGTATGAAGGTAAATTTCCCTTTAAGTGCTTTAGTTGTGGAGAAATAGGTCATTATGCTACAAAATGTCTGAAAAGAGCTAAAAGAAATAAACAAAGATATGAGAAAGAAAAGAAAGGAAAGAAGATTAAAAAATATTACTATGTGAATGAGAATGCTAGCATATTTGATGAGGATTCAGAATATGAAGATCTTGATGACAATGAATGCTTGTTCTTGGTGATTCAGGATGAACCTACTTCTATTAATTCTTTAAAACAGGTAAAAGAAAGCCATTCGAAGAAGGAGAAAAATGAAGATACAATTATCTCTGCCCTACATGCTAAACAAGAGAAGAATTTTTGGGTAGTTGAGAGTGGTTGTTCACATCACATGATTGGTGATAAAATTAAGTTTGTTAAGCTTGAAAAATATGATGGAGGCTTGGTTATGTTCAGAGATGATATTGGTGCTAAAATGTGTGGGATAGGTTCAATAAGTTTTGATGGAAAGCATCATACCGAGGATGTCTACTATGTTAAGGGTTTAAGGCATAATCTATTGAGTTTTGGTTAGATGTGCAAAAAAGGATATGATCTTGTGTTTCATGATGAGAGATGTGAGATCTGAAAAGGATCCAGAACATTGATTGCTATAGGAAAGAAATCTAAAGGGAATATCTATCAACTTAAGGGTGATGATGGATGATGTTTTATGACTTAGATTAATGATAATTAATTATGGCATAGGAGAATGTGTCATATGAATTTTAAGAACTTGGAAAGGATTAGTGTTGTTCAAGCCATGAGATATTTACCAAGAATTACAAAGCCTGTTAATGCTATTTGCGGGAATTGTCAGTTTGGAAAGCAAACAAGAAATCATTATAGATCAAAGCAACAGTCCACTACTTGACTACTAGATTTAGTTCATATAGATCTTTGTGGTCCTACAAGAGTAAGAAGTCTACTTGGTGAAAGGTAATTTATGCTTTTAATTGATGATTATTCTAGATATACATGGGTTACATTTCTTAGAGAGAAATCAAATGCATTAGATAGATTTAAGGCATTCAAAGCTATGGTTGAAAATGAAGTGAACTTGAAGATAAAATGCTTAAGGTCTAAAAGAGGTGGAGAATTCACCTCCAATGAGTTTGAAATGTTTTGTGAAGTGCATGGAATAAAAAGACAGTTATCTGCTCCGAGAACTCCTTAGCATAATGGATTTGTTGAAAAGAAAAATAGAACAGTTCAAGAAGCTACTAGATCAATGATTACTGAGGCCGGTTTACCAGAAGTTTACTAGAAAGAAGCTATTCATACTACTATTTATGTATTCAATCGAGTTCAAGCAAGAGAAAATAGTACAAAGACTCCCTATGAGCTATGACATGGAATAATTCCTATTGTTAAATATTTCAAGGTATTTAGAAGCAAGTGTTATATCTGAAGAGATGAAGAAAATTTGGGTAAGTTTGATGTAAGAAGCAATGAAGGAATTTTTCTTGGATATTCTACTAATAGCAAGACATACAAATGTTTCAATAAAAGACTAAGGAAGATTTTAGAGAGTTCTAATGTCAAGGTTGATGAGACAATAAATAATTCTATTGAAATTGATGGATACATATTTGATGAGCCTGATTGTGTAAGAATATATTAGATTGTGGAAGAACAGGAAAAAGATGAGCAAGGGAAGAAGGATGAACAAAATGAAACAAAAGGAGATGCTTCGGTGATGTCCCCTAAGACACCAAAATATGTACATAAGAATCATTTATAAAATTAGATTATTGGAGACAAGACAAAAGGCGTGTTGACTAGAAGCAGAGCTACTGTTGAAGTGAATCTATGTTTACTTTATGAGATTGAACCAAAGACTGTAAGTGAAGCTTGTAAAGATGAACATTGGAAGGAAGCAATGAAAGAACTTATGCAGATTGAGAAGAATCAAACTTGGGAATTGGTCCCAAGATTGGTAGATAAAAAAATTATTGGATTGAAGTGGTATTTAGAAATAAGTTGAATGAGAATGGAGAAGTTTTTAGAAACAAAGTGAGGCTTGTGTGTAAAGGTTACTTACAAGTAGAAGGAATAGATTTTCAAGAAATTTTTTCTCCAGTAGAAAGAATGGAAGCTATAAGGATGTTGTTGGCATTTGATGCTCATAAAAACTTTAAGGTCTATTAGATGGATGTCAAGTCAGTATTTTTGAATGGTGAGCTAGAAGAAGAAGTTTATATGGAACAACCAGGAGGATTTCAGTTTATAGATCAACCAAATATGGTGTTGTAATGTCTTAAAATTTTTCCCCTTGCAATTTTACATACATTATTATATCCACTTTAGTGTCCACTCCCCTAACATTTGTATAGGCTCATTGAAGCGTCCTGTGACATTTCAACGTTCAAATGACCATTTCAAAGCATGTTTGCCACTTATCATCTGATTTTGTTCATGGTAACGACTTAGGATTCCTTGTAACAAAATGGGAAGCTTCTTTTCTCTCCTTAAAAGCTATATCTTCAATTCATTTGGCCTCTAGCCTCTCTCTAGCTTCTTTCCAACCTTGGCACTTGCATTTCTCTCTTGCTATCTTGCTTACAAAAATTTCCTTGTTACAACAGCTTCAAGCACTCTCAAGCTATCTTAGCAACAATCGTTGTAGCCTTCTTGGCTCTTGCATCTATCTCCCTTGACTTATTCTTGCAAGCATCCCTGGATTCCATATCCCCTATCAATTGCATTCTTACTTTGTGATACAGGTTTTCCTCCTCGAGCGGGGATTGCTTTTATCACTCACACTTTGTGATACGAGTTTTCCTCCTCGAGCAAGGATTGCTTTTATCACTCATACTTGGTGGTGTGGGCTCTACTCCTGAAGCAGGTTTTTCTTTCACCATGCGCTTTGTCCATTTCCGTTCATTTATCTCTATCTATCTAGCTACCTGTGGAGGTGGAAACACCAAAATGAGGGTTTGACTGAGGCAAACCCCTATACAGCCCCAACACTTTCTCCAAATATTACGCATGCAAATATTGAAGACATTCATGTGCTGGAGGCTTCATCACTTGCATGGTTGTGAGAATTTTCTTTCTATCTCTTATTCTCTTTATCATTTCTATTTCACTTTATTTTAGTTCTACTACACTATGTTACTTTATCACATTCTTTATGTTCTTAGCAATCAGATCGCTAGCAATCACTTTGTCACTTTCTGTGAAAAACTTTGTTTTCTAGTCCATACGAGATGCTAGTGTGCCTCTGAGATGCCAACCCGCCGTGTTGTCGTCCGTATTCTACACTTACGTCCTTTGGTCGAGAGCTTGTCAGTTTGCCCAGATAATCTTTGTGACCTTCTCTTTCTGATTCTAGAACTCTTGCGTTGTTCCTTGAGGGAGTTTAGGGCAGTTCACCCTGTGAGGCTCTCTAAATGAAGAGAACTCGCGAGTAGAAAATCCCCCTTCTCTACATATTGGTGAACCTGATGTGAGCAGAATATATTTCAAAAAAATACTGGGATTGATGCAAGTTTTGACCCCAAATTCTGCTCTGAAGACCTGCAAAAATGCAAATTACTAGAACCTAGAAAATACTGAAAAAATATGAAAATCTAGATTTCTGGTTTTTCTTAGTTCTATCACCCCAAAATGAATTTAATATCTTCTTTTATTAGTTCAATATCTAACTATATTCAAAATGTTAATGATGTTCCATTTCATGCATGTGATGGTGACTTGGCTTTACCCATGTCACTTGGTGTCTTTGATCCTTCTCATGAAATTCCTCTTGCTTTGGAGGATATTTTGTTGCAAGAAGATAAAATAATTGATACCTTTCGTAATGTTACTCTACCTTCTCTTCATTCCAATGCACTCTCTTCTAGAGAAGATGAATTAGTGAATTATGAACCTCTTTTCCCTTCCAATGCACTCTCTTCTAGAGATGTTGCATTTGTGAATGATGAATCTCATCTTTGTTCTGATGCACTCTTCCAGAGATGATGCAATAGCGAATGATGAACCTCTTTCCACATTTGATCCTCCCTAGATTGATGTTGAGAATATTTATTCAAATAATTATTCCACTAGTTGTGATGAGTATGTAAATATAATCTATGTCTCTATTGCCACTCAAAGGCCTAAGAGACCAGTCATTTACGTGACTATAGCTAGTCCTTCTCCTAAAAATATTTGTTCTATTGATGGTGATTCTCTTGCTCTTTCTAAGGCTCCCTCTTATAGAGCAATAGCCCATATTTATGAGAATAGTATGAATAAAAAACCAAGTCTTCCTCAAGCTCCTAAACCTACAACGAAAACACCTAGTGATTATGATCTTATCGAGCAACTCTGCATTACTCCAACCAAGATCTCACTTATGTGATTATGACCTTGAGGCTATGCACTTATGTGAAATGGTAGCTGCTGGTCAGGTTTTGGTTGTGCTTACTCTTATTCCTTCAATGTATTCCAATGTGTCGATGTTTACTCCAACAATACCTACTACTAAGAATACTCCCGAGATAGATGCCCCTGAAGAAGATCCTTTTGAAGCAAGAAATCTTAAGTCTACTCCTTCTACCTCTTCTTAAGAGAATGCATGTCTTGGTGATGATTGGGGTTCTCTAGACTTTATAGATTCCTTCAGTGGGGAACATAAATTCAATTCGATCCACTTAAACCTTCCGATAACATCATCCACCCTTGTTATCAAATATGATTATTCTTTTGTATCATGGGATAGCATAAATTGTAATGTTCTTAGAATTGATCCTCCCTTTGAGGAAGATGATTATGCTTTTATTAAAGTGGATCATGTTGGCAGTCCTATCAAGAAGGCTGATAGTGATCCCATAGAAGAGTGTGATCCCCATTGTTGGAATAATGCTCTCTATGAAGATCCTCCATTATCTAATGTCTTCGTGTCTTCTTCTTGTGAGTAGTCAAACTTTTCTCTGTAAGAGAAAGGGTTGCTTCCTACTTCTCATTCTTTATCTGAGCAAGATTGTATTTTTTCAAGGCTTCTTAAAGCCCGGTTGATCACTCTTCCTTATCCTACGCGTAAGAAATTTCATAAGCATGATAAAGAAAAACATTCTTTTTGTGCATACCATCGAGTGCTTGGCCATTTCACTAGTGAATGTAAGGACTTGAAGGACAAAATACAAAAAATTCATGATTCAAGCACCATCACTCATTTGTTTGTTGATGCACCCGCCTCTTCTTCAAATAATAAGTGATATTGAGGTTTACCTCTATCCTACATGTTCTAAGTACCTTTCATGGTTCTCCTCTCCTGTATGTTGGGGGAAGTGATAACTTGTTCTGGAGATGTGCATCCTTCTTAAGGACCTCCTCTCTTCTCTTTGTCTTTCAAATGAAGCATCCCTTGACTGGAACCCTTTTTTCTTTTGAAGGGTTCCTGAGGGACTCCCTTTGAAAGCTTTTCTCTCGAATGAATTTTATGGCATCTAACTTGGGGGTAGCCCAACTAGACTTATTTCATATCTTTACGTCTAGCTTGGGGATAGCCTGACTAGACCTTGCTTTTCAAATAGTGTGTCCCTTGAGTGGACCCCCCTTCTTTTGGAGGGTTCACGAGGGACCCCTTTGAAAGCCTTCTAATTTGTTGATGGTCTGTGCGATTGTCCGCTTGACTGCTTGTGTGGCCACTTTGTTTTTGGACATGCTTTATCTATGGGTAAACATGTCACTTTGTAGGTGCACCTGTAAATCTGCTTTCCAATTCAACTCCGTGGAGTCCCCTTCTTTGGGTTTCTTCCATGTAAGAGATCTTGGGGGACACCTCCTTGCAGGTCTATAGGCCTATAAGGCACTTACTTCATTGGGTTTCCTCCATGTAAAGAGATCTTGGGGGACACCTCCTTGCAGGTCTACAGGCTTGTAAGGTGCTTAATTCACGGGTCTTCCTTCATGTGAGAGATCTTGGGGGTTGCCTCCTTGCAGGTTTAAGGGCCTGTGAGACACTTTCATCTTGTGGGATTTTTCCATCATTGGTTTGAGGGCCTTCGGTGTACATTGTGCAACTTCATAGTTCCACTGAGCTAAGAAGTCCTTTTTATTCGAACCTTCTTAGGAGAGAATACTTGTGGAGCCATCTCTCTTGGAATTTTCATTCCTCCTTCTAGCTCTCTCATTGAGCCTTTCTCTTCTCTCTTCTCTTCCCAATTGAATATACCGGATTGAAGATCTACATCTTCTTCATCCTGTGTATATACTTCTTTCTCTCCTCGACATTGGTTGCTTCCCTAACTTTTTGTATGCATTCTTCTCTTGAAGCGATCAATCCTTACATTATTCTATTCGTTTTATAATTCTTCTGTGTCATTGTTTTTAATTTGGGGACAACGCATAGTACTAAGACAACCTTTTACATTGAGGTCTCTGTTACTTTGTTGAATCAAACCCTTTAGTTTGTTGTGTGTCCGTGTGTGTGTCTTTATGTTCTAACCCTGTGATGTAGTGGTTTTTTATGTTCTAACATTGTGGTCTTGTGGAGGTCTTTCTTGTATAATACATTTTTTTTGCAGGTCTTCAGCCTGGGGGCATGCTTCTATGGTTCAAAGAGTTCTTCCTCTACAGTATCTGTAGACACGTAAAAATGACCTAGGCCTGCAAGCTTCATTTTTACCACTTTCGTCCTAGCATAATTATGACATTTAATTATGTCCTTGGTCCACACTCGACTATTGATTAAATAATTCATAATTATTTAATTAATTCATGTCCTTTTATTCTTTGTCGCAGCTACAATAAAAAGGTTATGGTCAAAAAATTTGACATTGGCGACCTAGTTCTCATGCAGAACCCCAAAAACCAAGCTGATAGAGAAAAGCCAGGAAAATTTGAACCAAACTGGCTGGGTCCCTATATTATCATATCTTCTTTTGGCTCTAGAGCCTGTCAGCCGACAACTCCAGACGGAGAACAATTGACAGAGCCCATCAATAGTTTACATCTCCGAAGGTTCTACGCATAGCATTAGAGGATTGAGTTGAAAACCATAAAATACAAAAAAATTGAAAAATGATAAAAAAATCGTCACCCTGATGAAAACCTGGCAAACAGGCGTCTTGGTGACACCAAAAAAATCAAAAAATCATGAAAAAAGTAAAGAGAAAAATGATTCGTTAAATAGTGAAAACCTGGAAAACAGGCGCTTTGGACAAGTACCATGGTGAAAACTTGGCAAACAGGCGCCATGCGTAATCAATCATTGCTCTGCCATCTACTGTCACTTTGTCTGCCTTGGCCTAGGATGAAAGGTATTTTCGCCATTATTACACAAATCGCCACCACATTCTACCCTCCCTGTCATGGTGGATAAACGATTGACATCAAGTCCTGACGACTGTCCATCTAGAAAACCAGCAACATCCCATCCATGTTCCGTAAAAAAATGGCTAAGTCTTGGACCTGACTGGGGGCAAAATGTTTATCATGTAACTGTAGTGGATGTCACATATGATCACAAAAACATTGGCAAAAAGTCCTAAAAACAAAAACATCATAAAAAGTCCTGAAAAAAGACAAAAACATTGGCAAAAAGTCCTGAAAAAAGACAAAAACATCACAAAAAGTCTTGGAAAAAGACCTAAAAATCATAAAACATCCTGAAGAAAACTACAAACAAAACATCGGACTACTTACAGAACGCAAATGTAGTGTCATCTCTTCTCAAAGTCAGTCATGTCAGTCAGTCTTTGTCATTTATCCAAACTACGTTGTCTTTGCACACTTGCTACGTAGGCAAGACTCACATTTGAGTCCCCGAGACATTAGGTCAGTCCTTTTAGGTTTGTCAAAATAAAATCATGGCGCAATCCTTGGTCATCAAGACAAAGTCATTGGTCGTGTCGAACTACGAGGTCTCTGAGTGTATGACGTAGGCAAGGCCATCTATTGATGAGCCCCCGAGGCTGCACTAGGTCAGTCCATTAGGGTTCATGGCATCACACTGGCACACACGTCAAAAAGTCTTCAGGTCAACACAAATCTTTCCCAAATGAACAAAACTCATCAAGAAAATTCTGGCAATCATTATCGCTTTAACAATCCCATTGGCATATATTATCACGAGAATAGCGACATCAGGTCAACACAAGTCAAACTCAGTTAAAACGAACCAAACCATCCTCACCTGTCAAACTGTCAAAACTCGGTTAACCTTCAGATGTGTCCTTCTGAAAGATAACCTCTGTCATTCATGCCTTAGGATGTGTCCTTCCTAGGCATCGTCACTGTCATTCAACATTTTGAGGGATCCTCTCAACATCTAAGGATCACTCCTCTCGACTTCAGCATTCTTCAGATGTGTCCTTTTGAAGAACCAACTGTGTCGTGTGTGCCTCAGGATGTGTCCTTCCTAGGCATCGTCATCATCACCATCACATGACATCTGGAGATTAATTCTCTTGGCATTAATTTCTATTCAGGATACGTCCTTCCTGAATTTAGAAAACCTGGACATTTATCATCAAAACTTTAAACATTTTGACATCTCGACATTATCAAACATGTCATCTCGCCATCGGAACAATGGATATCCAGACGCACTTGGCAAACACTTGATAATTGTCTTTTGGTTTTTATCATGTTATTAGTTTTTCAGTGAGATCCCACTAAGCAGGATTTAGAGAAGCAGCGACGTATCATGACGATTGACATGCATGACTACTAGTTTCTCAGCGAGGTCCTGATTCTGGGATTTAGAAAAACAACAACATATCATGGTAAGGGATTTGTTTGTTTTTGTATTTCGAAAATCATGCCGCTAGTTTCTCAAGGATGTCCTAGAAATAGGATTTAGAGAAGCAATGACGTTTCATGATTTGTCCTTGTCTTTTTCTGCTTGTGGTTGATTATGACAAAAAGACTAGGGAAATCACGCTCTTAGTATGAGTCATGATCATCCTTGTCTGTGACTATTTGTCTTACGTAATGGTACGACCTTGCACACCTTGATCTATGTCATATCATGGTGTTTGTTGGCTATCACAACAGTTTGCCCAATGATGATTAAGAGCAATAAATATTAAAGTCCTATGGCAATGTTTTGAAGGATTTGGTCTAGGAATTAACATGTGTCTCTGTCAGTCTCGTCATCTTCTCCTCTGTGGTCTGGTCATCGTCTCTCATCAGTCTCGTCTTCCTCTCTCGTCCATCTCACGATGATATCCTGTGACATCCAAAAAAAAAATAAGTGCATACATGATCATATAAACATTGCATTAGGTCCATACATACATCATCCATGGAATTAAATCATATACATAATCGCAAACATTGCATTAACATAATCATCAACATTGTATCTTTTACTAAATAGATTATGCACATCATTAACATAATCATATAAATAAGCATTACATCATCATGGCATCAAAATCACAAATAAGCATCATAAGACATCATACATATCATAATGCATTAAATCAAAGAACATCACATAACACATGTAGGCCGCATCAAAACTGCATCATCATATAAATACCATCTCAAAAATGTACAATGTCACAGGATAAAATTAGGGGATATCCCAAAAATGGAACTCGCAGGCTCAATAATCTATACATAGTGTGTCATAATAACAAAATGCCCCTAGGGTAGACTCTCATCATCCCCTTGTGGTGACGAATGTGGTAGCTGCAGCTCTGAACCTGGCATTGAAACGATAGGTGGATCTGTAGTGGCCTCTGTCTGTGCTACCAGTGGAACCGAGAATGAAGGTGTCATCTCCATGGTAACAAACACCTGTGATGTCACTGCTACCGGACTCTGAGAGGTGGACGGATCTATCACTGGTGGCTGTCCCTGTACTGACCTCTACACTGAACCAGTCGACCCATGGCTGTGACTCGGGGTGTGCCGACGTGAGTGATGAGACCTATGCCCAGATGTGTGCCCTGTTGAGGTAGACCCTCCAACGCTGGTATGGCTCCTACTGCCACTGCCACTGCCTGATCTGTGTCCACTACCTGTCCTCGTCTGTGACCATGACAGGGTAGGATCCCGTCACTCAGGTGGCACTGCCTGCTCATATAATGTCCGATACTGTCCCAGTCTCGTACTCACCCTGGCTAGCTCTCGAGCCATATCCCCTATAGGCTCTATGCATAATGCTACGAACTGTGTGCACCACTGAGCCACATCCTGCTGGCAGATCACCGCCTGATCTCGCTCTACCCGGGCTACCTCTAGCGCTGACTGCAATGATCTGACCTGCGCCATGCTGTCATCCAGTCTCTACTGTAGGTTGGCCACCCTTTGATCCGTTGTAGCATCCTGGGGCAATCCTGAGGTGGACGGTATCTCCTCCTCTCCCTCCACCATCTGCCATCTGAGGAGTCTCTCGGCCTCATCCATAGCATCGTCCTCCTCATCGTCATCATTAGCCACATCCTCTGCCACCTCCGCCTCCTCCTCCTATCCTCCCACACCCACCTCCACCTCCTCCTCCTATCCTCCCACACCCACGTCCACCTCCTCCTCCTGTCCTGCCACCTCCACCTCCTCCTCCTGTCCCCCCATCGCTGCCTCCTCCTCCTGTCCCCCCACATCCACCTCCTCCTCCCGTCTCTCCTCATCCTCTCCCTCCTGTCTGGGCTACTCCTCTCTCTCCCCCTCCTCGCCAACCTTAGGGATAGCATCTAATGCTACCCTCACCACAAGCTGCCGCACCCTCCGGACCTGTCTTTGACCGTCTTGTCTCTGCCTCCAGCCGTCTCCACCATCATCTCCCCCTGCCTTCGTCCCTGCCTCCATCTCCATCCTTGCCTCCATCTCTACCCCTGCCTCCATCCCTCCCCCGGCCTCTGCCCCTATCACCGCCTCTGCCTCCCTGTCTGGCCCTCGACATGCGAGGTATCACTAACCGCCTGTCCACAGGTGCTGGCCTATCAGGATCTGTCAATGGCACTGGTCTGTGTGCCTACCACCATAGATCATAATCCGTTGTAGTCCCCGGATCGGCTGGTCCTCCCCTCCATCCCCATGCCTAGGCTCTTAGCCCATCAATTTGTTGCTCGGAAAATGCCACTAGGATGGCTGGTCCCCAGGCATACTCTCTGGAAGACCGGGCATACTCGGCTGTCCCTGCAGGTACACCCTATTGCTCTCTGAACTGCCTCAGGACACGCTGTGGTAGGTACATCTCAATGATCATCGATGTCTACACTGTCCTGCCAATTAGGTACCTATACTGTCTGCAGAAGCTAAGGTGCTCGTCCTTATCGTCCCATGGTTCGCAGTCTCTGTATGGCTTCCAGATAAATGTCACCATGGTTTCAATCCTGTGCCGCCACCAACCGGTCTCACCCATCCGTGTCTGCTGTAATGCACCCGCGTAGTAATAGGCATAGGGCATCCCCTCAACCAACTATGGTCTCTCAATGGGAGGACGAAATATGGCAATGTGCTCCCAAGCCTAGATCATCATCAATGTAGTCCCACAAGAGATGCTCTCTCCTCTCCTATAAGTAACATCGTGTAACTGATGGTAAAGTGTCCCCAACAAACAAGGACCCCAAACATAAACGGTCCTATCATGCCTCATGCCAACCAGGACGTCTCCCCAACCAATAGGAAATCCATGTCCACGGCAGTCAGGAATCAAGATCCCTCCAATTAGAGTCACAAGGAATGCATCAAAGCGACCATAGTGCTTGGCCATGAACTCCCATCTGATCTCGTATCCCTGGATGCCTAGTCCTGCACCCTTATCTCGGTAGTATGCTCGGAAGGTCTTCTCTCCATGACGAGGGTCGTAGATGATTTTCTCCCCTCGAATCGGCACTCAAAGAATCCGATAGACATCCTCCAAGGTAATCGTGGCCTCACCTGTCGGTGGGTGGAATGAACAAGTCTCCGAATGCCACCGCTCGCACAGTGCAGTCAGTAATCCCCTGTTTGCCCGAATGGCAGGAATATAGGTAGCATAGAATAATCCCAGTCGCATCAATTGTCACCACTCTCGCGGGCTCAACTGGTCAGCAAACCGAAATGTGGTTGGTCTGCTCTCTCTCGTGTAGATAGGGGCAAGCTGTCTCTACAAAAAAGACGCACAATATATCAGTACTTTTTGGACAACTATCAGCATCATCAAAAGCATTAAGGATTTCACAAGTATCACAATTGGTCTCAGTAATAGAAAAAAAATCAAATGCATCGCGTTATGGCAGTTGTGTCGCAAATACTCGATTGCACCTCTAAAATCTTCAAATGCGTCGCAACATGACAATTGCATCGCTTGGTTGCCCAAATGCATCACATTATGGCAATTGTGTCACGAATTCAGGCGATTGCGGCTCAAAAAAGTAAGTGCATTGCTTAAATGTGTAGTTGCGGCACAATATGACAATTGCGGCATTCAGACATTCAATTGTGACTCAATAAGTCAAATGTGTCACAGTATTTTGTCAAATGCGACGCAAACCACTGGGCTATTAAAATTTGTCTTCACACTTGCGTCGCGATGCACCAAATGCGTCGAACGTGTAGACGATTGCGGCTTACGCGAACGCAGTTGCGTCGCAGTGCAAATATTATTTGCCCTATAAAGCTAAAAATAACACGCAAAACGAGAAAATTATAAAGTGGGACAAGGGTACTTACCGCTAGCTCTGAGCCCTCTGGTCGTCTGAATGTCCATATGATCTCCCCGCGATGCTCTGACACTAGAATCACCATCCTCGCTGCTATGCCTTTCGCTCTGAGCTCTCAAAATTCGCAAGGTAAATAGTGAAAATGAATTGACTTTTACCCCGTTGTCAACTTATTTATAAGGTCAAAATGACATTTTCTCAGGTGAGTTACTGCTGGAAGCTCATTTGACCACGTTTGACTACCCTGTTGACTGTCTTAAACATGTCAGAATCCAAAACCGACTGCGTCGTTGTTTTTCTGGTCATTAAATTGACTTATTGGGACCCTTTCCAAAATTTTCAGCCGCCGACTCAAAATATGAAAAATTTCCCGAGGGGGCATTAATACCCTTTACCTTCACTGGGGCATGACTTTGACTTATTTTCTTTGTCACAACACGACAAGCGACATTATGACAAAGAGGGGCAAAATGTAGACACGTAAAAATGACCTAGGCCTGCAAGCTTCATTTTTACCACTTTCATCCTAGCATAATTATGACATTTAATTATGTCCTTGGTCCACATTCAACTATTGATTAAATAATTCATAATTATTTAATTAATTCATGTCCTTTTATTCTTCATGATTATTAAATAAATAAATTTCATTTATTTATTAAATACGTATTAATTGTCTAAGTCTTCCCTTAATTAAATAAATTTCTTAATTTATTTAATTTCCTTTCTTCATTAATTCTTCCTGATTATTAAATAAATGAATTTCATTTATTTATTTGATATGTCACTAATTGTCACAATTAAATAAATTTATTAATTTATTTAATTATTCATCTTATCTTCCAAATTAAATAATTATTTTTAATTATTTAATTATTAATTTCACTTTTCTCTCATTTTAAATAAATGAAAATATTTAAAATGATTTCATTTTATTAACTTTCACTCTTTTTAGTAAATAATCTGAAAAAGATTATTTACTTGTCACACAAAATCAGCATTTTGAATTAATTAAATTCAAAAAGATATTATTCTTCCAAAAATAAAGTAATTGGGCAGATTCTTGATTTTTCAAATCGAATCTTTAGTTCAACCCTTATCTTCTTGATTTTTCGAATCTCACAAATCAGGTAGTCTTTATCTTCTTGATTTTCGAAAATCTTTATTTCTTTAATTAATTTCCTCATTTATTCTCCACTGTCAATCCGATTATCTGAGACATTATTCTGACCGTTTGATTAAGGATTTTTCCCTAACCTTGATTAGAGATTCTCAAATTTAATCTGGACCTCTCGTTCTAAGTCTTTCTTAGAATTCAATCTCATCCGTCCACTCAAAATTATGTTTTCTATAAAAGATAATTTTGCTCATAATTTCGGGATCCGATAACTTCATTTTTTAATTTAGTAGTCATTATAGTCATTTGGCATTAGTAGTCATTATTTCATTTTAGCATATTGTCATAGACATAGGCATAATTTTATAAATCCTTCAACATTTGCATAGGACTTTGACATTATTATAGGTTTCTCATTTGAAATCCGAGGGCCTCATTCGTTTGCTGCAAACTAGATGGTGTAACAAAGGTGAACCATGGAAGATGAAGATTTCTGGTAGTATTACTCCTTTTATTTTCATTTATATTTCCTTTGTGCTTTGTTATTTCATTGGATTTTGATGTTTATTTATTAATAAGCTAACAATCTAATTTTCCATTGATACAATATCCTTTTGGCATAATGATGTTATTTATGTTTAGTAGATTTCCTTTAGCATGCATATTAGTGTAGATTCATATGCCCGCTAAAGTGGGGAAAAATGTAATGTCGTAAAATTGCACCCCTTGCAATTTCACATACATTCTTGTATCCACTTTAGTGTCCACTCCCCTAACATTTGTGTAGGCTCATTTTAGGCTTTACATCAGCCTTTTCCCTCTTAGGATGCTCCAGATCCCTTTCCAGCAGCTACCCTTCATGCGCCAGCTGTGTGTTAAACCTTTTACTTTTCCTATTTGTGTTGTTTTGTAGCATGATGTGTTTGGACATTAGCGTGCCACATGGACGTCCATGCACTGCGCTAGCATCCTGTGACGTTTGAACGTTCAAACGACCATTTCCAAGCATGGTTGCCACTTTTCATCTACTTTTTTTTATGGTAACAACTCAGGATGCCTTGTAACAGCTTGGAAAGCTTCTTTTCTCTCCTTAAAAGCTATCTCTTCAATTCATTTGGCCTCTAGCCTCTCTCTAGCTTCTTTCTAGCCTTGGAACTTGCATTTCTCTCTTGCTATCTTTCTTGCAAAAGTCTCCTTACTTGTTACAACAACCTCAAGCACTCTCAAGATCTCTCAGAAACACTCTTTGTAGCCTTCTTGGCTCTCACATCTATCTCCCTTGCCTTATGCTTGCAAGCATCCTGGGATTCCATATCCCCTATCAATTGCATTCTTACTTCGTGATACAGGTTTTCCTCCTCAAGCGAGGATTGCTTTTATCACTCGCACTTTGTGATACAGGTTTTCCTCCTTGAGCGGGGATTACTTTTATTACTTATACTTCGTGGTGCGGGTTCTACTCCTAAAGTGGGTTTTGCTTTCACCACACACTTTGTCGATTTCGGTTCATTTCTCTCTATCTATCTGGCTGTCTGTGGAGGTGGAAACACTAAAATAGGTGTTTGACCGAGGCAAACCCCTATACATCCCAACACTTTATCTAGATATTGCGCATGCAGGTATTGAAGACATTCATGTGTTGGAGGCTTCATCACTTGTGTGGTTGTGAGAATTTTCTTTCTATCTCTTATTCTCTTTATCATTTCTATTTCACTTTATTTCAGTTCTACTACATTCTGTTACTTTATCGCATTTTGTATGTTCTTAGCAATTAGATTGCTAGCAATCACTTTGTCACTTTCTGTGAAAAACTTTCTTTCTAGTCCATACGAGATGCCAACGCGTCGCGCTATCGTTCGTATTTTGCGTTTATGTCCTTTGGTCGAGAGCTTGTTAGTTTTCCTAGAGAATCTTTGTGACCTGCTCTTTTTGATTCTAGAACTCTCGCGCTTTTCCTTGAGGTAGTTTAGGGCAGTTCACCCTGTGAGGCTCTCTGAATGAAGAGAATTCGTGAGTAGCAAATCCCCCTTCTCTATAGGTGTGCAGATTGAAGAAAGCTTTATATTGATTGAAGTAGGCTCCTAGAGCTTGGTATGTGCTCGGTTAGACATGTATTTGATTTAGCAAGGCTTTAACAAAGGTACGACAGACAGTAATCTATACTTTAAGATTGAAAATGACAAAATCTTGATTGTAGTAGTGTATGTTGATGAAATTATCTTTGGAGGAAATGAAAATATGTGCAAGAGGTTTGCAGAAGAGATGCAGAAAGAATTTGAAATGTCTATGTTTGTGGAGATGAATTTCTTTCTTGGGCTATAGATTGATCAAACAAAGAAGGGAATTTTCATTTCATAGTCTAAGTATGTGAGAGAGATGTTGAAGAAGTTTGGGATGGATGGTTCCAAACCGGTAAGTACTCCTATGGTGACTTGCTACAAATTGGGTAAAGATGATGATTCACCTAAGGCTGATAATCTCATGGTAACCATTAAATTTACGTTATTTAACTAATTGAGAATTTCTAATTTAGTGGAGATTTATGTATCATTTTAAAACCACATTATATGACCCTTAATTATGCCATCCACACAAGAGTTGTAGGTAAAATAATACATAATTTCAAACATTAATGACACCTTTGTTGCCTATCCAAGATAGGTAAAGAAATATAGACAAGACAAAGTTTCTTGAACCTAACAAGGTTACCATCCTAAAAGTTTTGTTCATTTTATACTCAACTCATATGTAAAAGAACATTAAAACCATAAAGACGTTGATATGAGTTTTCATCAACAACTTCCAAATAATCATTTACTAGTTTTCTGCTTTTTCCAGTATATGTTAAAAAATGAGCGAAAAGAAATGAATTGAGTATTCCTATAGCTTAATGGATTTTGTTAGGTGTGAAGAAATACATAACAATTGAAGACAACATTTGAAGGTTATTTCACTTGCTCTCTTTCATTAGTAAGGTGGAAGGAATTGTGAGGCATTTAATTTTTAGCCAAGGAAATCAAAACTCAAATGCCAATACATGCTTAAAAGGATGATAAAATTCCAACTTGTGGCTGTAGAGAAATTGACCAGCAGGAAGCATGTACCAGTTGTTGAAGGACAAGTAAGTTAGAAATTAACCTCAATTTGAAGAAGAATTAATAGAGCTGTAAACTACAAAAGTCAAGTAGTCTGTTTGGTTACCTAAATACACACAAAAATGATTTGTCCTAACCAAGGATTAGGAGACAGACAAGAATTCTCAACTGTAAATTTTGTTCAATTATTTCATTGGCCTAAATTTGAATGCAAAAGAGAGCATGATACACTTAGGGTTTGATAGATTAATGTCTTTAAAATGGAATACTTTTTGAAACAATCTAATTTAGAATCATAAATTTTTTTGATCTTTTTAAAATTAAAATGGTAAGAAGCACACCACCAAATGGACTAGAGTTGGAACCAAAAGCGGAGTAGACGATGCACCAAATGTTGTTGAAGTGGCCAATGGTGAAGGACTTGGTGTTGATGCACCAAAAGGACTTGTACTCACAATAGGCCTTGCTACAAAAGGATAATTAGTTGCAATATTTTGTTGTCCAAAAGATGGTTGTGCCCCAAAAATACTGGTACCAAGTTGCCCAGATGTTGTGCACAATAAAATAGAAAAAACAAAGAATAGCAACCCACGAGTAGAGCCAAAACATCATTAAATTCTCTATCCACAAATAAAAAAGGGTACAAACCAACTTTCCCCCAAACTAAGAATACAACTAATCCATTCAATTTCATCCAAACCCCATGTAAAATGATTCAATCCCTAAATTAATAAACTCCCCATTTAAGAATCCACCTATAAACCAACAATCTACCACAAGAAAAATACTATAAACCCACCCTCCTTTGTCTATAAGGTTCCATGCATTAATTCCCATGTTGAAAAACTCGCATTAACAACTGTAGACTAAGCATTTGTACTTTTCAAAAATAAATTCACTATCAACACATATTCTATTGCCTAAAATCTATAAAAAATTTATCCATAATGTTTTCTGATTGTTTATACAAAATTGAACATTACTTAAAGCCCATCCATAAAATCCATGTAATGTTATTCCCATCAATGGCTAAGTGAAAAAATTCCTCATCCCAACTACAGACTGAGCATCTGCCACAATAAAATCACTACAGATACATTCCCTACTGCCTAAAACCCATCCAAATTAATTTTTGAGATGCCCTTTAAAATGTTTCAAAAACCTAAAAAAACTAAAAAAACTATACCTTTTTGCATAAAATCCATTTACATCTATCCTATCAATTCTAAAATCATTAAGCTCATCATGCATGAGCAATTGAGCTAAAGTATGTAACGCCTCGCCACACAAACCCCAAAGGACAACAAAAATAACTAACAATAATAGCACAATTTCTTTTTTTAAAGTAAAACTAATGTGAAATGTAAGTTAACATACAATACTTCGAATGAAAATATACATACACATTATCTAGCTACGTCCTTTGGGGTAAACATGACTGTGTTACTCGCAAACGTTCTAACATAACCCAGTTCCCATAACAATGATAACTACTCACAAGTATTCATCTTTACAACCATGATATAGAATAAGTATACAATGTACATACATCCATAAAATTACATAAATGGTAAAAATCCATCTGAGAACACATGATAGTACCAAGAATATATATACATTACATTTATTATATGAATTTACATCGTTTCAAGACTATAATGGTACAACAATGCTTCCCAACATGAACGGGAATGATACATCAATTACATAGAGTAATACAACTGAAATGAATATAATACATAGCATCAATGCTATCTCCAAATCTGGTGAAGCTCTGGAATCACTACAACGGTACAACTCCATGCATCATGAATTCTCACTGGGAACCCAATGGAGTGCATAGCATGTTACACCTGACCATGTGGACCCTAAGGCCCACCCCCCGTGCTAGGAGATGACAAGAAGGACCCACAACATAAAACAATCAAGCGAACAAGGCTAACAAGACTCCACAACACATGCAACAGCAAACACAAAGTACAACCACTTCAAGAGGTACATGAACAATAAGTGGAAAAAAACAAGGCATACATGGTTGCTAAAGGGAGGAGTGTCATCACATGGCTCTCACATGGGTTACCCTGACAGTCTAGACACCAACCCCCATCCCTGAGTTACCCTGACAATCTAGATGTCGGACCCCCATCTATGGTTACCTTAACTGAATCTCACTAGGCACCGGCCCCATAGGGTGACACATGTGGAATCACTTACCTTTCATGAGGATAAAGTAGTGATCTTGCCGACTAGGCCTTCTCATCCCATCCTTAGCCTACGAAAGCACTATAGGCATGGGTGAGACATCTACTTATCTTAATTAATGTGTCAATTACCCATTCCCCCTAGTTAATTATTTAGGTTATCACTTAATTATAAAACTCCCAATGAGTTACCCTGACGCCACTTTGTGCACTGACCCCCATTGAGAGCCACTCCCCCTACTAACAATTTGGAAGTCCCAAAACACATCTGATAGGGTAATCCATCTTTCACAACATATAAATTCACATGAATATCACATAAAGTGAGGTGTTCACCATCTCGCACAATATCACCATAATAAAACAATTTCAATAGTGCAAGGCTAAAACCCACATAACATCTAGGGTGTACCCACTTGCACAAAACACCAAAATCACAAAGCCATAAACATACGTGAGGCATGAATCTTTTCGCATAAAAACCACATCAAAAGTAAAGCAATGGTGCAAGGTAACAACCCATATGAGCTCAAAATCAGTATTAAGATCGAAAGATTCACAAAGAACCAACCATGAAAATCCAACATAAAGCAAGTTTCCCCATTGCCTATAAAAACCTAAGACCAACTTCCCATGAACTCACACTTGAAGGTAACTCAAAGCATTATGAGTTCTAGCATAAAATTTCAACACATGAAATCTCCTTAGTTTCAACTAACTCAAGAGGGAGACACAATGGCTTGGAACCAATAAAATCATCCTTTAATTTCACTAACATATTTAGGGTAATAAATTTTAAAGAACATTTTAAAAAAATTTAGCACACGACTGTGCGAATATTTAGCACACAATGAGGAAATGAAAACTGAAAAGGAGCAACTAGAGTCGGTTCTAATCAATGAGTCTGAGTCCGAAGGCTACTGGCTAGTAGACAGAGTAAAATTCATGCATACCAGAAAATATTTGTTGGGCCTTCCTTCTCAGAAGAGAAGATTCTACAGACTGTAGAACAATAGATACACACTTATTGAAGGGGTCCTCTTCAAAAGAAACTTCAATGGCGTTCTACTATGGTGTGTCACCCCATAGTAAGTGAAGAGAATTCTTGACACTTTCTACAACAGTCCCGCGAGTGAATACTTCTTTGCAAAAACCACACCATCAAAATCATGTGCGTTGGATACTTCTGGCCTACTCTATTCAATGACTCGTACTCCTTGGTGAAAGCTTGGAAATAATTACAATTCTTCATAGGAAGAAGAAAAAATTCTGCAATGCCTCTCAGTCCAATAGTGGTTGATGAGCCCTTCACTCAGTGGGGCCTTGATTTCATCAGGATGATTAATCCCACCTCCAGTGCTAGACACAAATGGATCCTCACAGCCACGAACTACTTCACTATATGGATCATGGCCATGCCCCTAAAGAATGCAACAAAGGCGAAGATTGTGGACTTTCTTGAGGGGATAATAATGAGATTCGGCTCACCAAAGACCATCATCATTGACAATGCTAAGGCTTTCCTAGGTTCTAAGGTATGTCAGTTTGCACTTGTGCATGGCATATTCTTGAAAATGTCATCAAATTATTACTCCCAGGGAAATGGCCTGGTTGAGTTGACTAACAAAAATTTAGTCTGACTCATTAAAAGAATTGGATTAGAACATGAGAGAGAATGGCATAAGAACCTTCAGGCAATGTTCTGGGTAGACTGCATAACCCCTAAACAAGTTCTCAAGACTTTGTTGTATGAGCTAGTGTACGAGAAAGAATCGCTATTGCCCATCTCCATGGAGATTCCTACACTACAACTGCTCAAATCCCTGGAAGTTGAACAAAATGGAGCCATGGAGGTTCAATTGGCTGAGTTGCTGGAAGTACAAGAAAAAAGGGAAAAGGCCCTAACAACCATGTCTAACTGCCAACAGGTGGTTAAAAGATGGTTCGAAAAGAAAGCCTCGGACTAGGGTCTAAAATGCAAAGACCTAGTATTAAAATTCAACGAAAGGGCCATGAAGCCTAGCCAACACGAAAAATTCGATAGTCTGTGGGAAAATCCTTTCAGAATAATTCAATACAATCAACACACCACATTTGAATTAGAAACTATGTAGAAGGAAGCATTGGGGATTTTGGTTAACGGAATCCACCTCAAATTGTTTAATTAAGCTTCATTGTTATTCTGCCAATGTAAATATTTAAGTATTGTAATTATTTTTCCTTCGCGTTTTTGTCGGCCGGTCTTTCCAAAAACTCAAAAGGAACCCATATGTGGAAAATTAAAAATGAATTCATATGCTGTAAATTGAAAATGAACCCATATGCGAAATTGAAAAGGTACTCAAGAAATTAAGAAAAGAGAACCCATATTGCAGAATCACAAGAAAAAGAGGCGGGAATTTGATATAAGCTATATATTCATTATATACGAAATTATATACTTTGATAATACATTTTAAAAATGGCTCTGAGGCCATACTTTTAAATTATATCTATATAGTATGCAATTTTTTCATATATATATATATATGTTGAGGGCCTTTTTTAAGGCATATATACAAAAAACATATGGAAAGTTTTGAGTCTCAAGCAGCAGGAATGAGAGCATCATCAACAACATCTAGAACATCATCATCAACAGGAGCATTAGGAATGACAACAGGAGCATTAGGAGAAATAGGAGCATCAACAACAACAATGGCGAGTGGGGGGGGATATACCAAGTCCCTGAAGTTAGTGTACCACTCTATGCCATAGAAAAGCACCACATTATAACAGCGCAATAGGAAGTGACAGGTGCGAGTGACCCTCTGGCGGTGCTCTTCTTGTGTTTGAATGTGGAATTTGTTGAGAAATGGAACCCATGGCACCGAGAAATCTTCTTCAATATGCTTACAAAGGTTGCTCGCCGTCAGAATGCCCAAGCCATATACCACATTCGCTACAATCTCATCAAGGCCTCCAAGGTATCACTTCAGGAATATTTGCAACATCAGGCAAAGAATCATCTGCTTAGGGATCTGTATATCAAGCAACGAGGCAACAAAGTGAGAGTAGAAGTTAGTATTGGCTCTATACTTATCCTCGTACTCAATGCAGTCCCTTCCCAGAACACACATCATCACTATTATGGCCAATGAATGCTTGTTTTTTGTCATTCACTTCAGGCGCCTTTGGAGATTTCACCTAAGAATGTTGTCTTAGACTTGTTGCTAACCAACCTAATTGGAGTATTCATGATGCTAAGCTCTACCCAACTGCCTAATGATATTTCTACCCAACCGCCTAATACCAATTATTCCCAATTGCTAAGTGTGACTTTGCTGTTGTCTAAGGGCCTATTTATAGAAATAGCCAGGATATCTGAGGTACCTGCATGCCATAAGCATGATGCTAATCGAGTTATTAACTCAAAAATCCCACCAAATTGTGTCTGCTATGTACGAATCGCTACGTGTGAAATTAAGTAGAGGTAATTAATTAGCATAAGCCAATGACAGTCTTCGGTGGTAGTCTGCACGACCAAGTGCTGAGGTGTCGGATTGCAAGCATGTTTCAATCTCCAAGATAGAACACAAATATTTTCAAGTATTCGTTGCACTTTTGGCTTAATTATTCTCTTTGAGATATTAATTGCCAAAGCATGTGAAAGCTTAAAAATGCCTTCAATCAACAGCTCAATTTCCCAAGAAAATCACGCCGTAGCACATCATTACTAAATGTCATTATGAATTCTTGTCTTTTCAAAATGGCAAGGAATTCATTTTGCACAAGCAAAAGAGTTGGTGGTACATGACGAATTTAATGCTAAAAGGAAACCGTTGTCTGCCATCCCAAGAAAGAAATAGCTAAGTATTGCATGCAAGAGGCTAAAATTGTAAAAAGCTTCCTAAGTACACTATCTAGAGCAAGGAGTTTCAAGTGAAAAATTGCTAAGGAGCACTAGTGAAATGCAAAAAGTTTGAGTATAGTAGAAATCCATAGCAGAAGGAAAATGGCCCAAAATCCTCAAATAGAAGCGCAAGGAGAGGCAACACAAATCTTTTTTGACGCCATGCGTGCAACACCCATGGCCAATATTTTTGGCGATACCTCTTATGCTTTGCTGGGATACCAGAGAAGCCAATGCGGATTCACACGCAGATCGTGAAGAAGAAAAAAACTCATAGGGACCAAAGCCAAATAAAGGAAGAATGGGATAACATTCATGATCCCATCTTTGAAAAGAACCTTAAGACTCTTAGGGAGGCGGCCTGTGAGAGAATGAAGAAGAATAGCAACCCAGATTCTTTGGCGCATAAGCAATGGTTCAGCGAGCTTCCACAGTATATGGTCCCTTTTGTGCATTACTGCCCAAAACTAGTCGACGAGGGAATTAAGCATTTTAACCCAACTACCAACACCATCAAGGGCCGAGAGTTGAGAGTTAACATCAACGTAGAAGCTATCTAGAGCATGCTATGCATCCTTGTAAAAAAATCTAAAGTAGACAAGATGGAGTCATTTACTCTAGAAAAGGGGGAGAGAATATGGAGAACCAAAGAGCTTGCTTTGGATTTTTATAACAAAGAAACCAAAAGGTCTAGGGAAGATCATAAAAAGCCACCACAGATTTCGACAGCGCACAATGCTTTCCTCACGGACATGCAGGATGCCTTCTCAATGATGGCCTTTGTTTGTGGCTTGGACATCGACAGGTATGTTCAGGAGTTCCAATTGGGTCTGGGGTTTTAGTTGTGTAGGCAACATTCCTTATTCTGGTATGACTTCGTAGAAGTCATCGTTGGGGAGATGCTGAGCCAAATAAGTGAATATAGAACACAACAAAAGTTTAGATTTCCTTCTCTCCTTGCCCATATTTTTTTACATCAAAACCTTGACTTCTTCAAAAAACATGTGAGGTTGGCTATGTTTGATGAAAAGGGAATAAGAAGGCATGTTTCTGTATGGACTCCTCTCCTCTCCACAACTTATGATTATTATGCATTCTCAAATTATTTCTTGATTATGATTCTACAAGACTTGAGCGAGGATGGTGGTCTTTTATCAACTTTCTATTGACCAAATAGGGTATATGTAGAGTTTCACTCTAAAATGCGATTAGTTTTTCGGAGAGGATTTCACATTCATTCGGGTGCGCGGATTTACTGAGGAATCGTTCCAGCTTCCGGCATGCATCATAGATCAGGTATTGGCCCTTTAAATGTTCTGACATGTGTCAATTATTGACTATACCTTTTGCAAAGGGAAGGCCAAGAAGAAAGGATTTTTCCTTTGCCCACTGAGCTTCAAAACAATGGTTATGGCAAAAAGTAGATGCATAAGCTGCTAGAGGCGGAGCTGGCTCATTTGGGGTTAGTATGGATTTGCGACAAATGGACATATAACCCTGATAATGACTTGGGAGGAACAAAAATTTGGGTGATTCACAACCCCTGGCCTTACTAGGAAAAGTAGTGGAATCCACTGAAGGATGAGGATGATCTATTGGTAGACCTGGTTCACATTCCCACAAAGGATAGTAGGCCGCCATGGATTAAGTTCTACTTCCCTTTGGAGAAGTATAATGAAAAGTGCCAAATGGGGGCCACCCTTCACAATGATTTGGTAAGGAATTTTAACTAGAGTGAGAAAAGGATTATGGATTTTCGGATTTACCAACAAGAGATCCAACGCCCTTATACCCCTTATCAAGGCTTAGAGACAAATGATAGATTCAATAAATTGTGGAATGACAAGCATGAGGATACCAACACGAGCAGTGATGAGGATGTGGAGCTGGATGAAGCTGAAAAGTATACAGGTAAGGGGAAGGAGAAAGAAAAGTAAGTGCAGACAACCCTAGCACAAAAAACTAAACAAGCAACAATGCAACCTAGCACAACTACTTCAAAGCTACGGGTGAATATATTATGTTCGGGATCCTCACAGACACGTACATGGGCCATGAAAAATCCCAGAGTTTCCCAACAATGATCATCAAAGGTCATAGAGGTGGAAAATTCCCCACCAACTGAAAAGTAGCGCATAGATGTAGCTCCAGGAGAAGGTTCACAAGAGCCTGCAATGAGCATGGAGCCTGCAATGAGCATGGAGCCTACAACTAGCTAGGGGTCACAATCATTTGCACCATAGGTATCTCTCGCTCCCTCTTTTCTTGCTTCACAATCTTTAGTTCCTCTTGCTCTCTGTGTCGCACATCACTTCCAGTGTTGGCCCTTCCTTCGATACTACTACTACAATAGCCACGGAAGGTTTCTCCCAGTTCTCCCAGGCATGACCATTTTCCTTTGCTCCTCTGCAGACCTTTCCACCTTTCGTTGGAGCCCAGTCTGCATCTGCTATCGCTTTACATCCGCAACCACCATTGATACCCCTCTTGCTACTACTGTATCGGCCCCTACTTAGTTCGACCAATAAATGGGATCCACCATGACTCCACTACTGCCACTGCACCTAATGAGTCCTCCCGTTGGTTCACAGGCTGGGATTTGGCATATTCCCCCATTCTCCCCACTAATGGCCTCTCTTCCGAGGAAGAAATCGCCCAGAACCACTACCCTCTCGTTCCCTTATTCTCTTCCTCGCGGTGTGCCCTTCAGAGGTGAGCTCATTAGGTCACCAACAATTTTTTTTTTGGAGGGCGATAAATCAAAACAAGCGCGGGCTATTAGGATCCATAAGCAAAGGGACAAGGAGGCTAAAAGGCCAGTAGAGCCAAAAGTGAAGACACTTTTCAACGAGGCTCAACAATCGTTGCATTTTGCAACCATGCATCCAACCGTCATCAAGCCTCAGGGAGAGATGCAGCCTGATGATTACAACATCTATGCTATGGGACTCAATTTGAGCATAGCCTGACCATAGGATAAAGTTGAGCTTATGGAGGAGACACAGTGGGTGGTGACCACTGACTTCCTTAAGTTCAATCGACAACTAAAGAAGGAGGAAGAGCTGAAAACTATCAAGGACAGAATTGAAGTCCTACTGGCGAAGGACAAGGAAAAGGATGCATAAATTGCACACTTGCCACAACAAATGGAGGCAAAGCAAGCCAAAATATGAGAGGAACTCGCAAAGTTTGAAGCCCAAGATTCCAACCTGGTCACCGAGCTGCAACAGAAGAACCAAGAATTATAGGACCAGTTGGCTCAGGCGAAAGAGGACATGCCATGAAGGAATGGGGAGTTTCAACATGAAAGTGCTCAATTAGAGTAAATAATACAACAAAAGGACACAAACTTTGAGGGCCGATAGGCTCAATTTGAGAAGGAAATCTAGGAGGTAAGGCTCAACCTAGATATAGAATCTGCAACTAGAAGCTAGGCTAAAGAAAAATGGCTTGTCGATTTGAAGAACTTGTAGGAGCAACTCTACCTTGTAGACAAGAGGATTGCAAAACTGACACAGGATGTTGGTTCAAAGGATGCTAAAATTATTTTTTTGAGGAATCTTCCCCAACCCCCTGCTACCCAGTCAAACCTCCTTCAAGTATCCCAATGACTATATGTCTCATACTGGGAAAAGGTCAAGGCCTTCTGCTTGACTCTTCAACCGATGCTCCAGTTCATGACGGAGGCAACAAGTCTAAGTAGGGAGGTTCACAGAATGATTGAGTGGCTCCCACAATTCATCGCGGAAAAGGTTCCTAAGGTGGAAAAGTTGTTGGATAAGCTATACATAATGCTGAACAAGGACTTAGCAAGTGCGGGGATCGGGGACCGTAAGTCGGCTACCAAAACAACAAAGGAGTGCATCCACTGCCACACAACCATCCTCCATGCTAGCGAGTGCACTGCCACACTAGGCCAAACTATGAACAACATGCAGGAAAAATTCTCCTAGCTAACTCAGATGGGTCTTCCCTCCCCGTTTCTTTATGATGATTCGGTGGCCACAATGGAGCATATTGCAGCGAAGATTGAAGAGAAGCAGCAAGACACATCCACTTTTTAGAGCTTCAGTAAAGCCCCTGTTGTAGAGGATATTGAGGGCATCACTCATCAGATAGTGTGACTACTCTTCCAACTTGAGTTCAGGGTCGGTATATCCATGGTGCTACCATACAAAGAAGGGATCGATTTGCATGAAGCGCAAGAGAATCTGCACGAGATATCGATGCCATCCGAGGTCAACTAGCTGCCTCTGTAGACCGCTCTCTCCAAGGTCTAATTATGTTGCCCAATGGATAAGGCTCTGGTCTTCAAACCAATTTTTTTTGGGTCCCTCATTCAGTAGGTGAAACGCCCCTGGTAGTCACCAAAAGCTGTGGATATAAATTTCCCCGAGCTCCCTTTGGGTGGTTTGTATTTTTGCTAAGTATGACCTGCGCCCCATACAATTAAACATCATCGAGACCCTTTTTGAAGAGCTTCGCTTGCTATTGCCAAATGTCCGCTAGGCGCTCTCCACAAGGATTCCTTCCTTTGTTTCTTTGGCATGCCCCGCCATGTCTCCACATGTTAGCACCATGGGAATTTGAAGCCTGCTTCCCTGCGCTTCTCAAAAGAGCCCCATCCGCATGCCATGTAGCATCAACCCACGTACACTTGTTGGCAGACCCCACAGTCAGTGCCAGTAGCAAGGAATTCTTCGCGTGTCTTCCCCACGTGGGTTTTCATCACAAGGAGGAAGGAATGAACCACAAGCCCTGACCTATCGCCGCATGTCTCCTCCATGGGGATTTCATCAAGAGGAAGGAAGGAACAAACAAGGAGCTCTGCCATGTTGCCACGTGTCATAACTAACTCTGTGGGTAAGCAACACATGTTTTCACGAGGTTCTACTGGGACCATTGCCATCATTTGCAGGGGATGCATCTAATTTGAGGATGACTGCGTTCCATGGCTCAAATCTTTTTCTATTGCAACGAATTTTGGAAATCATTGCTCTAGGCATCATTACTTGTGATAAAAGAATCTTTTCTATTATTGACTCCCTAGTGGTGGGATTATTTTCTATATATGCTACCTCTTTGTTCCAAAAATGAGTTCAAAAGATGCAGAAAATTTTGTGAAAGACACCAGGCCTCTTGTATTATTTTTAGATTATTTTATAAGACTCACAGACTATGCCATTGTTTAGCCTTTTTGTTTTCTTAAGCTATTTGTAAAATATTATACTGTGGCATTACTGTATTGAGTTGTTTATTTGCAAAATTTCTATGATTTCAATATAAGTTTTCTGATTTAGACCATATCTTTGACTCTTCTTTTCAGTAGATCTATATGGGAGTTATTTTATGTTATTGGATAAATTATTCAGGTTTTCATCTTTGATTTCTGTTATTCTGGGACTTAGCAGATTGTTGAACGGGCCCTTAAATCGCATCTTAAAGATAGATTTACCATGCCTACATCTACATCTTGGCGCATCACCTTAGTTAGATCTTTATTTTTTATATTTTCTTCCTTTTCCAATTCTAAAACCCCAAATACAGAAGAAGCCAACTTCTTTAAAAACCTGGAGGTCACTTAGTTTAGCACAATTGATCCCCCCATTAACTGAGTTTCCCATAAGGTTGTTATCTTGTCATTTTTTGGCATCAACAGGGACCTTTTGTCAACTCATTTTTCCACTTCATTTCCATTAGGATTTTAAGGCATGCTTAGACCTAATAGTGCAGGTGGAGTCGATGCCTAGTACCTGCAACCTGCATCAAACACATTGTTGAACAACAATATATATATATATATATATATATATATATATATATATATATATATATATATATATATATATATCAAACAACAAACACACCTGAGAGGAAATCATAGCATAGTAGGGTGCTCGCAAATGAGTGATGCTACATTGTCCCTCTCACCAAGACCTCAAACAATAACCACATCATCGAGTAACAATAATTACATCATAAACAAACATATCAATCACTAACTAGATGCACAACAAGCATAGTCATTTGTCCACATGATAACATAGTAAATTAATCCAAACACATAACTAACTCCATATATGCATCATAATATAAACATCAGTGAATAGTGTCATAGTCATCAAAGTCAGATAAACTATCATCCAAACCAAATTAGAATGGTGAAACAAGCACCAACAAAGTCTCAAAGTACATAACATATCATAATAAGTAATAGTGTAGTGAAAGCAATGCGAGAGGCACTACATCCTCCCATGTAGTCGAAATCTCAACATTAGGACCCTACTAGACCCTCTCGAGCTCACCCACGAGCTCCCAAGTCAGCTGCCCGTCCTCTACCGATAGCCTCTACAGTTGTACCCTAGTACCCAGCCTGACGGTTATCAATCGTAGCAAATACTTGGTGTGAACTACCCGCATCACTCACCGTCAGCTTGAAAGTGGCAGGCCTCTGACTGAAACCTGTAGAGTTCCTCTGCGAACATTGTCTAGCAATATGACCCTACTGGCCGCAAGAGAAACCTGTGCCTCTACTATACCCCCAGCCAACTGAGGAGGCACTGGACTGCGGAATACTACCTCCACTAGCCATAAACTGAGAACTCTGAGCTAGCTGATCATAACGATCACGTTTGTTATGCTGCCAACTCTGATCTTTCCTCTTTTGAAACCTACCACCATGCTTAGCCTAAGAGTTCTCATGTCTCAACTTGGAGTGCTACTGTTGCTGCTCACCCTTAGTGGGTGTTTGATGGCCCTTAGAGGACACCGCAGCCAGAGCCTGACCACCTTAAGACCTAGAACCCAGTGGGGGTGCACTACCAATTTGCACACCCGTATGGCCCCTTAGGGCCATAGCCACATTCTCCTCTACTAGTTGAGATTTCTCCACAAGCACCTCCATATTCTTCGGCTCGAAGACTCAAACTCCTCCACTGATGCGGGAATTCAATCCCCTGATAAAGTGTTGCAATAGCATACCTCATCATCACCGATCCCAACATACTACTTGAGTTCATAGAACTGACGCTCATACTAATCTATGGACATTTCCATCTTTCTCAATTCATGGAATTCATCAGAACAACACTATCTCTAGTGTTCTAATAGGAAATGGGCTCTAAATCTCTCCATGAATAACTCCCAAGTCATAGAACCAATGTCTAGGTGTAGTTTCTACTCCTCTAATCACCACCATGTAGATGCAAAACCTTTGAGATGCATGATGGCACACCTTTCTTTGGTGTTACTGCCACATGGATGCATGGAAAAATGCCTATCCAGATCAATCAGCTAAGTTTTTGCTTCCAATCCCCCACTGGAACCATCAAAAGTGGGAGGATGTGCCCTCAAAAGGTCTCTCATGTGACCTGCCACAATGGCATCCTGATCTGCTAAAACATCTCCTCTCCTCAATGATCTCTCTCTCTCCTTGACCACCCGCTCCTCCTCCTCCTGCTTAGGGCCTAAACGGCCAAGAGCCTCCTCTAGCAACTGCCGCAATTGCACTCCCTCCAATCCCAACTGATCCGAATTCTAGCCTCCGCCTCCTAGGTTATTCTGGGAACCCTGACATTCCTCATGTTTAGAATTGTGAGAACTCTGAGACAAAGTACTTTGGTGGTTAGCCCTTCGGCCACAACCACAGCCTCTACCATGGCCACAACCTCGACCCCTAGGCATGTTTTTGTAACATTAGAGGAGAACATATAAGTTCAAGAGCTAAACACAAGGTTAACATAATGGGCTCAATTAATCTAGAGTACCCAGTGTTTGATAACCTTGCTCTAATACCAAGTTGTAATGCCCTGCCACACAAACCCCAAAAGACAACAAAAATAACTCACAATTATAGCACAATTTTTTTTTAAAGTGACAATAGTACATGAAATGTAAGTTAAAATACAACTCTTGCAATGCAACTATACATACACATTATCTAGCTATGTCATCTGGGGTAAACAAGACTGCATTACTTGCAACGTTCTAACAATACCCAGTTCCCATAACGATGATCACCACTCCCAAGTTAACATTCCAATTCCATTATATAGAATAAGTATACAATGTACATACATCCATTACAATACATAAATGATAAACATCCATACGAGAACACATGAGAATACCAAGAATATATATACATTACATTTATTGTATGAGTTTACATCATTTCAAGACTACAAAAGTACAACAGTGCTTCCCATCATAAAGTGGGAATGATACATCAATTACATAGAGTAATACAACTGAAATGAACATGATACATATCATCAATGCTATCTCCAAATCTGGTGAAGCTCTAGAATCACTGCAATGGTACAACTCTGCGCAACACGAACTCTGAATGGGGACCCAATGGGGTGCATAGCACGTTCCACCTGACCATGTGGACCCTAAGGCCCACCCCCCATGCTAAGAAATGACAAGGACCCACAACATAAAAAATAGTCAAGCGGACAAGGCTAACAAGACTCCACAACACATGCAACAACAAACATAAAGTACAACCACTTCAAGAGGTACATGAACAACAAGGGGAAAACAAGGCATACATGGTTGCTAAAGGGAGGAGTGTCATTGTATGGCCCTGACATGGGTTACCCTGATAGTCTAGATGTCGAACCCCATCCTTGAGTTACCTTGATAGTCTAGATGCCAACCCCCATCTATGGTTACCTTGACTTCCTCTCACTAGGCGTCGGCCCCATAGGGTGACACATGCAGAATCAATTACCTTTCGTGAGGACAAGGTAGTGATCTTGCCGGCCAGGCCTTCTCAGCCCATCCTTAGCTTGTGAAAGCACTATAGGCATGGGTGAGGCATCTACTTATCTTAATTAATGTGTCAATTACCCATTCCCCCAGCTTAATTATTATTTAGGTTATCACTAATTATAAAACTCCCAATGAGTTACTCCTAACGCCACTTGTGCTTCTAATTTCATTGAGCCACTTCCCTACCAATATCTCCGAAGTCCCAAAACACATTTGACAGGTAATCCATCTTGCACAACATATAAAAGTCACATGACTATCACATAAAGTGAGGTGTGCACCCATCTCGCACAATATCACCATAATAAAAGTCAATTTCAATAGTGCAAGGCTAAAACCCACATAACATCTAGGGTGTACCCACTTGCACAAAGCACCAAAATCACAAAACCATAAACATACGTGAGGCATGAACCTTCTCACACAAAAACCACATCAAAAGTAAAGCAATGGTGCAAGGTAACAACCCATATGAGCTCAAAATCAGTATTAAGATCGAAAGATTCACAAAGAACCAACCATGAAAATCCAACATAAAGAAAGTTTCCCCATTGCCTCTAGAAACCTAAGACCGACTTCCCATGAACTCACAGTTGAAGGTAACTCAAAGCATTATGAGTTCCAACATAAAATTTTAACACATGAAATCTCCTGGGCCCAGCCTAACTCAAGAGGGAGACACAATGGTTTGGAACTGTGGTTACTCGGGGACGCTGCCCCCAAAAATCCCCCGCCTCGTTCCGGGATGGCAAGGATGGGGGACCGCCCCCTTTTGTCCAAACTCCGAAACGTGATTTCAGTATTCTCGCACTACCATCCCCAAAAGAGCACGCTGGCCCTGGATGTGACGGCTGTCCCTGGTCTGCCCTGACGGTCGCCCCCACGTTTTAAAGTGCTTTTACATTTAAAAAAAGGCAAAAAACTTTAAAAAAACACCCTGCCTATGTGGCATGTGTGGGCCCTATTAGGTTTCACTCTCTTATGAATGAAAGAAGGCCTATAAAAGTTCATTATTTTCATTTTGTTTGTGCAAGGAGCCAAGGGTTTGAGAAGAAAAAAAATTGCAGCCATTGAAGGAGAAGGAGCAGCTGTTTGAAGGAGGAGAGGAGGTTGAAATAGTGTTGTTGGGAGTGCAAATCCATCAATAAGGCATGCATTTTCTTTCACTATTCTTATTTTTTCATTTTTTTGCAAAATATGAAGTATACATAGTCTGATTTTTTTTATTTTTTTCATTTTTAGTCAAAACTTGCATTCTAAAAACAAAAAACATGAGCAACAGTGAGGGTGGGAGTGATAGTGAAGTTGAAATGCAAGTTAGAAGGCAAACTAGAGAGAAAATAACCCCTACCCAACACCATCATTCATCAACCAATACCAAAACTATGAAGGACTATGCAAAACACCCAATAGACAAAAAAAAAAAACCATTCCTTCAATTTGTGACAGCCATGGGTGAAAGACAAAAGAATTCAGGGGGGAGTAGGGTTTGGTTGTGCCATGTTTGTGAAAAGGAGTTTAGGGGCAGCTACACTAGAGTTAGGTCTCATTTTTTGGGTGAGGTGGGCCATGGAGTTAGAGCGTGTCCTGCATTGACAGATGCACTATTTATAGAGTGCTAAACAATTCAAATGGAGTGTGACGGTGGGGTTCAAACTGGGTCTCCTTCTTTCCCAAGTTCACAATCATCTATGCCTACTCCTACTCCTAGTCCTTCCACGGTTGGTAGTAGTGTTATCTTAAGAGGAAAGAGGAAGGTGATTGGTAGTGATAAGGCAGCCTCAGTTGAGTCCATGTTTCAAAACCAAGCATGAGAAGCCTCTGAATCCTCCATTGCCAAATTCTTTTTTTCCCATGCCATTCCATTTCATGTGGCCCGTTCCTCTTATTTCAAACAAATGGTGAAAGACTTAGTCGCTGTTGGTCCTTCATTTGTACCCCCTGGAGATCATAAGCTACGCACCACCCTCCTAGACAAAGAGTACTCCAAAGTTAATGTGTTAATGGAGGAGATGAGGAAAACATGGATGAGGATGGGGTGCTCTATAGTGATGGATGGGTGGACTCATTGTAGACGTCGGCCACTCATCAATGTCATAGTCACATGACCTGTTGGTTCTTATTTTCTTAGAGTCGTAGATTGTTCAGGGAGACGTAAGGATGCTGACTTCCAATTTTCCATTTTGAGAGATGCCATAGAGGAGGTTGGGGCTGCAAATGTGGTGCAGGTGATCACCGATTCAACACATGTGTGCAAATCGGCTGGGTTGATGGTGGAGGGTACTTACAGGCACATATTTTGGACCCCATGTTGTGTTCATGCATTAAACAATGCATTGAAAGACATAGGGAAGATGGATTGGGTGAAGAAAACGGTGGCATAAGCTAGAGAAATTCAGATGTTCATTTGCAACCACCACACCTCACTTGCTCTTTTCAGGACATTTTCAAAGAAGGAGTTTCTCAAACCTATTGATACAAGGTATGCCATTTACTTCATTTTGTTTCACTTTCAATTTGTATTCATAATCTGATTTTGTTTTAAATTTTTATTTTTTAATGAACATTGAATTAATGAATGTAGATATGCCACATACTTCATCCTATTGGAGATGATGGTTGAGGTGCATGAGCCTCTACAACTGATGATGGTCAATGCTGAGTGGACTAGATGGCCTAATACAAGTTCTACTCAAGGAAAGAGCATCAAACAAAAGATCCTTGATGATGATTGGTGGGCCAATGTGAGGTAAGACATATTAGATGGCTGATTTTCATATTAAATTTCTGATTTTAATATTTTAATTTTATTGTCTAATGTTCCAACTTTTGAAGTTTCTAACATGTCAAATAACTTGTCAACTAATTATTTTGAACTTTTTGTTTGCATTTTGCAGATATATTTGCTCATTTATCTTGCCCATTGTATATGTCATTAGATATGCTGATACAGACTCTCCTAGTCTTGGAGAGATATATGAGACATTTGACACTATGCTTGGGAAGATCAAGCAAGTTATTTTGGCAAAGGACCCCACTTTGGATTTATATGAGCAACACATTAGGCCCATTGTGACGCGGAGGTGGAATACAATGAACACCCCGCTTCATATGGCTACCTTTGCTCTAAATCCAAAATGGTATGCACCAAGGGATGGTAGGGTGCCTCCATGTGATGATGCTGAGGTTTTAGATGGGTTCACATGGGCCATTGAAAAGATTTATCTAGCCGAGCAAACTTCACTACTTCAGTCACAATTTCTAGACTTTGCTAATCTTAATGGCCCAAACTTGAGCAAACCATAGGCGAGGTTGGATATAGCTATATTAGCTCAAGGTAACCCTATTGGATGGTGGACCTATCATGGGAGAGATACACCGCAGTTGAAGATACTTGCCACTCGCCTTCTTGCACAGGTTGCTAGTTCCTTTGCTGCAGGGAGGAATTGGTCCACGTATAGCTTTATCCACTCCGTCAAGAGGAATAGACTTACCTCTAGACGAGCGAAGAAGCTAGTGGCCACTCATAGTGCTCTTTGGCTTCAGGATCGACAGACTCCAGAGTATCGACAGACTCCAGCTCTATGGTGGGATATTGATCCCGAGGACGTGGCTCAAATAGATGAGGAGGAGACAGCTGAGGGCTTGGTTGGAGTCCCATTGGCTGAGGAGGAGCATTACGATGGCAGTGACTCAGAGGATGACTCTGATTTTGATGCAGTTATGAGAGATGATTAGGGGCAGCAGTGCTCTTTGTTTATTTTGTAAATTTGTATTCATTATTGACATATGATATTGTATTTTTATTTTCATAGCAAACTAAAACTTTAAAACTATATGGCAGCAATGTAGCCTTTGGGAATTTTGATATAAGTTTATAAATTATAACTTGGAGGTTGTTTCATGATTCGTGTAACTGTATGTTAATTTTGAATGCGTATTGACTCTATTGAGTATTGGCATAATGTTGAACACAAATGTTATATGTTAATGTTCTATAATGTATATTATGCATGCCTTATTCATGTTATCTATTGAATATTTAAAATTTCTCTATATTTTTATATAGCCGTCCCCTGCCGTCCCTAATTTTGGCCTAAAAAATCGGAAACTTGGGGACTCGTCCCGCCGTCCCCCGCCGTCCCCGTCCCAGAAACTTGGGGTAACCTTGCTTGGAACTAATAAAATCATCCTTTAATTTCACTAACATATTTAGGGTAATAAATTTTAAATAACATTTTAAAAACATTAATTACATCTTATTATATAACCATTATGAAATCATCTAAATAATTAAAGAAGTATGTAATCATATTCTATAAATATCTGAATATGCATTTTATATAAACAAATTGCTCTTAAATATAATTCATGATATACATATTTTTACACACACACACACACACACATATATATATATATATATCTCTGTGTGTGTGTGTGTGTGTATGTATATGTATATATATATATAAATATATTTAATTTAACATAATTGATGTTAACAAACAATATTGAATATATTAAACTTAAAGAAATCTGCTGTCTAGAACATCATATCGAATTCATGTGAAAATAAAATAGCACATATAATCAAACACTCACACACACATATATATATATTTGTAACTTAATAGCCACTGCTATTTACAACAACAACTCCTATGAATAAAGCGATCTTCAAAGATTATACAATGCCTATACACATGCATAAACTGAATTCTATTCCCCTTGAAGGGATCGAACCATCCACCCATATAAATACCAATTACCATGAAAATAACAATATATAATGACTAAGATCGAATTGACCAACAAAACCAGCTAAATCAACCGATTAACCAACTCAATAAATATAAACCGATTTCTTTCTGTATAGTACAGGTTTTGAATGACATAAGCAACGTATATTTATCGACATATAATCCATGCATCACATATATCTATGAATCTATTATGCAACAATTACAGATTACACCAAACAATCCATGAAATCAGCTTCTTCAAGCCAAGCAACATATGGTAAAAATCATCGATAGGTAAGCAACAACAATGAAAATCGATGGAGAAAGGGCAGTGACTCAATACATCAAAACCATATATAATGTAAGGCAACAAATTGAATCATGAAATTCGCCTAAGAGAAAAGGAACACCCTCTATCAGGCTGAGTGGTTATGCCTAAGTTCAAGGCTAAAACACCATCCAAGTAAAATTTGCTAATACTAAGAACAAGCAACGGTTGGGACTAAAAGTGATGCCAAATAAAACCAAAGGAAGTCAAGAATAGAAGCCATCGCCGATTATCACAAACAACAAGTCTTGAATGCTAAGAAGAGAAATCATAGCAAGAGGGTTGTAACCAATTATAAGAATGGTTGCAAGATTGAGATCCAGATAGGATGGGAGGTGTGTCAAAACTCAATTGCCAAAAGGTTCAAGAAGCAAACAAAATACTGGATAAATGAAGTAAGCCGAATGCAAAGCAACTTTAAAGAAAATTGGAGGCTAAACAATATGAATGCTATATTTATATCTTCTTTTCAATCAAATAACAAGAATCATTTTCAACAACCAAGAAGAAATGACCATTCGCAAACAACAAATGAATCAAGAACAAAAAGGTGCCAACTTGGAGCCCTACGCTCGAAGATGGAGAAGATGTGCTAAAACAAGCTCTTTCGCAGCCAAAATCTGTTCTCCCAAAAATAATTTTCAATACACTACAAGCTTTATATTTTTATTTAACAAGGAAAATAATTGTAGAGCAAAATTTCTTATTCAAAACAAAATATCATTCTTGTCAAAATCTCTCCAAAAGCACCAATATATTTTCAAATCCAAAAATCAACAAATACAAGTTTCCAATTCACAATTCAGTTTGGAGTTGTGCATGTGCACACACTCCTTTTTCTCCATCTTTTATTTTCTTTTACAATTAGTTCAAAAATCTCATCTTATTTATTTATTTTAAAATTATATTACTTTCACATTTAATTAATTAAAATCTGATGATAATTATATTTATCTTTATTTATTTTTAATTATAAAAACATTTAATCCCATCATTTAATTTAATTACTAATTATAAAAATCCACAATACCTTTTTACAAACATAATATATTTAATTATTATTTTAATTCTAAATCAATTCAAATTGCCTTATAATCAATTTAATTAAACTGATTAAACAAGGCCATTCATAATGTTAATTTACCACATAATTGCAATAACCAATTAAACAACATAATAACAAACAACAACAAGACATCACCAATCATCCGAATAAACTTACTCAAATGCCAAGAAATGCCAAATACGGAGGGGAACCACAAAGTATAAGCATCTACCCAACAAAATCAATATAAAATCACTAAAACTCATCCAAATTCATCCCTATGCTGCCCTAGATTTGTTCAAAATTGCTAAATTAGGATTGGAAGGATCGAGATACATACCATTGGATCCAAACATTGTTAAATCTTGTAGTCACCAATCTCACGGACAAATAAAACAATCACAGTAACCTCATGTTCCCATGTGGCTGCTTAACTCCATTTTCTGCTTGAATTTAAGCAGGAGTGTTCCCATGCATAAATTTCATTGTTGGGAAAGGATAATTTGGAATCTTTTCCTATTTTAATGGAGTAGATACTGTTTAGGAATTGAAAATAAGTTGTGGAAAAAAGGGGGGCTAAAAATAAGCAACAACTACATATTGCTAAACATCCACGTGGCTCCACAAATTTGTTTCCCTCTTTTTTAAAATTTGCTTTCATTTTTATTTTTCTAATTTTTTATTGTACAATACAAATTTAAGCTAGATGCTTACAAATAAGTAGAAAAATTGAACTTTCATGGGGCCATTAGCTCCACAAACAACTCCTAAATATGTTGAGCAGTGGCTGCTAGCCAAAATAAACTAATCAGCCACATGGGGACCTGCCCTAAGCACCTAGTAAAATATATTAATTCCCACACAATCCTCGTTGAAACAAAACACAAAAATCTTTCATAGAAACATCACAAACCACTTAACAATCATACATACAATCCAAAATGTACTCTACTTGAAATTCTATGAAAAAGTTCCTTAGATACACTGACCTCTATTGTTTGTTTTGCGGATTAATGGGTTTCCAATACAATTTTTGAAGTGGAAATGTGAAATCTTATGCCGAAGGCATTCCCTATTTGAACAAAGCCGAGCTGATTTTTTCCATCAATGGTGGGTAGTGTTTGAGAAGCGTCCAAGATGATGGAAATTTTTTTGGTCCTCCATTTTCGTAGCTGCCATTCTCACAGTGTTTTTTCTTCAATTTTTCTATCACTGCTTTTAGAAACTTACTAGAAAACTCTACCTGTTTTTCCTCAACGGCAAGGTACTGTATGAACAAAAGATTAGTTGAAGAGATTTTTATGCCTAAGGCGTTCCCTCAGTGAGGTTTACGAAATGCATTTTGTCTATCCATGACTAAATTCGCAGGACAAGGCATGCACTACGATGAAATGAATCTCAGTCGTTTATCATTTTTTGCTAGTTGTTTTTGCCCCTTTTTGCTTCTTTCCCCACTGCTATTGCTTTCCACTCCTCCAAAATCTTCCTCACTAGTATGGACCTTTCACTTCTCTAATTTGGCGAGTTGCAACAACTTTTCCGCTCACTTTCACCTGCAAACTTTGCACATTTTTCTCCTCTGCATCATTGAGAAAAAGACACAATTTGTACAGAAACTTGAGGTAAGTCACTTGCCCTGATTTTAGCAACAAAACCTAGCTTTATATGGTTTTCTAAATAGTTTATTTTAAATTTTCAAACCCTAGATTCATATAGTATTGTGCCCCTAGCGAAACCCCATTTTTGTGATTCCTACAGGTTCTTGGGATTTATCTCATTCATCATCCAAGCTTGTTCGCGGGGATTCCCACAAGGATATTTAAGCTTGCTTTTGTTCTTCTTTATTTGGAATTCTGTTACAACAAAGGGTATTAATGTGGCTTAAATTAATCCCTTCAGTAGATTCCCTTCTTGCTTGTTTTCAACTCCTATAAATGTTTTCTATACTATGGATGCTTTGCTATGCAATGAAGTTTTGATCTTCAAAGGTGCAAGGATTCAATTTTAGAATAGTGTTTCCACTATTTTATTTTTCCTTGGAGCCCCTGCTTGTAAATCTAAGGTTTGTGCAGCTGCCGCTGCAAGGGATATGGTCAATTACAGGACTCTTGCAAAATTAAGAGTTATTTCATTTTGGAGGTCAATTTTAAGGAAGATCAAAGTTGATTGCTTAGCTACACAATTTTGCAGATTGTTGTTGCGATAATTTTGCTGGTGTTGAGGCGAGTAGGTAATTCATATTTTCCTCTCCTCATTTTCAATTGATTTTCTTTCTTCCTTGTTGCCTTCCTTCATCAACAAAAAATAAAGTGTGTTAAAATAGTTTACATGGGCTATATATACACTGTACATTACAAAACTTTTCTTGCTTGAAATAGGAAAAATTCAAAGTTTTTAGATATGTTTAAACAATGTGTTATGCCTGGGCTAGGTGTTTGAGGTTTATTTTATAGCCATGTGATAGCTTATTTTATAGGCAATGTGTCATTTTCTGGTGTTGAGGCTTGCAGATACTTCATATTTTTCTCTCTTTATCCTTAATTGATTTTATTTCTTCAACTCAGAAAGCACAACACAAAAGAAGAATCCATAATAGCTTAAGTTCAACTAAAGGGATCAAATGAACTAAAGTTCTCTCTGGAAGGGATTTGCCACAACCTTTTTATTTTTTGAGATATTTTCCTCATCTATTAACCTTATTAAGTTAGTAGAAAATTGAAATGGCCGGTTTGTCTTTTGTTGGAGCAATATTCTTGACTTTTTGGATTAGTATCAAATGCATGTACTAAATAAGTCACCAGTAATGTCCTTACAAAAAGTTGTTGTCCAGTAATACTTTCATGTGTGTACAAATCCAAAGAAAAAATATTGATAATTTGATATTTACGACTGAGACCTTCCACTTTTGTAGGCTTCCTATTTTAGAGAATGTTTACAACACATTTTTCCATGCACATTAAGTTTTTTCATTTCACAAGACAACATATATGTGGAATAATATTATGGTTTCAAATTTTGGGATATTATAGTAGCCTACTAGGATAAGGCACTTGCATTTCAAGGTGCCAATAAGTAATTTTTTTGCTAACTTAGATCAACATAGCTAAAGTCATCAGAAAAAATATAATAGAAAAACAACAAGATAAAAGCAACCCTAAAATTAAGGAACAATCAACTCTGGCAACCAAATCTGTGACAATTAATCTATATTACCAAAAGACGATCACAAAGAACAATAATTTATAAATTCCTCACAAAAATAACCAAAATGGCTAAGACTTTTGATCCAGACTTGAAATAAAGACTTAGAGCACTTCCTAGGACCAAAGCCAGGAATAATTTTAGCAAAATTAAGGTTAGCATGGATAACAAGCACTACACACTCAATCAATATTTGTAAGAATTACAGATTCATATAGCAAAGATACATCATAGACATATGAAATAAAACTGCCATCACACTTTTTCTTATAACAATCTTGCTATTATTTTGACAAAAAGCAGACCACCTAGAATGCATGATATCTTGTATAGAATAACACAAACAAAAAGACAACACACCCACCCACCTAAAGACACTCTAGAATTTGTTCTTTTATAAGGGTTTAAGATAGCAAAGCTTTATTTTTCCATCCAATTCCTTCACCTCTCCTTTTTCTTCTTCTTCACTAATCTCTATCCTGCCAATGCTGTATTTGACTACAAATTTCGATGAATGTTTGGTGACATATCGACAAAATATTGTCAACTTACCGAGGCAACACTAATTTAAATTTCGTTGCTTTAACGACCAATTTTTATACATTGAAACCACGACCCAACATTTTCGGTTAGCTCCACGGAAAATGTTGACGGTGTCTGTCGCAAAATCAACGTAACTTCATCCATCTATCAACGCAAAAAATACAAAACGTTGCAAAACGCCCATTTGAAATTGCCAAAAAAACACCAAACGTTCATCCATTTTCTGATGAGGTGCA
>VDFB02145630.1:0-13318 GCA_007258455.2 Sequoia sempervirens | reverse complement strand
GGTAACCATAGATGGGGATTGGCATCTAGACTATCAAGGTAACTCAAGGATGGGGTTCGACATCTAGACTATCAGGGCAACCCATGTCAGGGCCATACAATGACACTCCTCCCTTTAGCAACCATGTATGCCTTTTTGTTTTCCCCTTGTTGTTCATGTACCTCTTGAAGTGGTTGTACTTTATGTTTGTTGTTAATTGTGTTGTGGATTCTTGTTAGCCTTGTTCGCTTGACTATTTTATGTCGTGGTTCCTTGTTGTCTTCTCCTAGCACGAGGGGTGGGCCTTAGGGTCTACATGGTCAGGTCGAACGTGCTATGCACTCCATTGCGTTCCCAGTCGAAGTTCGTGTTGTGCTGAGTTGTACCGTTGCAGTGATTCCATAGCTTCACTAGATTTGGAGATAGCATTGATGCTATGTATTATATTCATTTCAGTTGTATTACTCTATGTAATTGATGTATCATTACCATTCATGTTGGAAAGCATTGTTGTACCATTGTAATCTTGAAATGATGTAACTTCATATAATAAATGTAATGTATATATATTCTTGGTACTATCATGTGTTCTCAGATGGATGTTTACCATTTATGTAATGTTATGGATGTATGTACATTGTATACTTATTCTATATCATGGTTGTAAAGATGAATACTTGTGAGTAGTTATCATCGTTATGGGAACTAGGTTATGTTAGAACATTTGTGAGTAACGCAGTCATGTTTACCCCAGAGGACGTAGCTAGATAATGTGTATGTATATTTTAATTCTAAGTGTTGTATGTTAACTTACATTTCACATTAGTTTTACTTTTTTTTTAAAATTGTGTTATTATTGTTAGTTATTTTTGTTGTCCTTTGGGGTTTGTGTGGTGGGGCGTTACATACTTTAGCTTGATTGCTCATGCATGATGAGATTAATGATTTTAGCATTGATAAGCTAGCTTTAAATGGATTTTATGCAAAAAGGTATAGTTTTTTAAGTTATTTTAGGTTTTTGAAACATTTTAAAGGGCATCTCAAAAATTCATTTGGATGGGTTTTAGGCGATAGGGAATGTATCTGTAGTGATTTTATTGTGACAGATGCTCAGTCTGTAGTTGGGATTAGGAATTTTTTCACTTAGCCATTGATGGGAATAACATTACATGGATTTTATGGATGGGCTTTAAGTAATGTTAGATTTTGTATAAACAATCAAAAAACATTATGGGTAAATTTTTTATAGATTTTAGGCAATAGAATATGTGTTGATAGTGAATTTATTTTTGAAAAGTACAAATTATTAGTCTACAGTTGTTTATGAGATTTTTTCAACATGGGAATTAATGCATGGAATGTTACAGAAAAAGGAGGGTAGGTTTATAGTATTTTTCTTGTGGTAGATTGTTGGTTTATAGGTGGATTCTTAAATGGGGAGTTTATTGATTTAGGTATTGAATCATTTTACATGGGGTTTAGATGAAATTGAATGGATTAGTTGTATGCTTAGTTTGGGGGAAAGTTGGTTTGTACCTGGTTTATTTGTGGATAGAGAATCTAATGATGTTTTGGCTCTACTCGTGGGTTGCTATGCTTTGTTTTTCTATTTTCTTGTGCACATCTAGGCAACTTGGTACCAGTATTTTTGGGGCACAACCATCTTTTGGATAACAAAATATTGCAACTAATTATCCTTTTACAGCAAGGCCTATTGTGAGTACAAGTCCTTTTGGTGCAGCAACACCAAGTCCCTCACCATTGGCCACTTCAACAAAATTTGGTGCATCGTCTACTCCGCTTTTGGTTCCAACTCTAGTCCATTTGGTGGTGTGCTTCTTACCATTTTAATTTTAAAAAGTTCAAAAAAATTTGTGATTCTAAATTAGATTGTTTCAAAAAGTATTCCATTTTAAAGACATTAATCTATCAAACCCTGAGCGTATCATGCTTTCTTTTGCATTCAAATTTAGGCCAATGAAATAATTGAACAACATTTGCAGTTGAGAATTCTTATCTATCTCCTAATCCTTGGTTACGACAAATCATTTTTGTGTGTATTTAGGTAACCAAACAGACTACTTGACTTTTGTAGTCTACAACTCTATTGATTCTTCTTGAAATTGAGGTTAATTTCTAACTTACTCGTCCTTCAACAACTGGTACATGCTTCTTGCTGGTCAATTTCTCTGTAGCCACAAGTTGGACTTTTATCATCCTTTTAAGCATGTATTGGCATTTGAGTTTTGATTTCCTTGGCTAAAAATTAAATTCCTCACAATTCATTCCACCTTACTAATGAAAGAGAGCAAGTGAAATAACCTTCAAATGTTGTCTTCAATTGTTATGTATTTCTTCACACCTAACAAAATCCATTAAGCTATAGGAATACTCAATTCATTTATTTTTGTTCATTTTTTAAAATATACTAGAAAAAGCAGAAAACTAGTAAATGCTTATTTGGAAGTTGATGAAAACTCATATCAGCTTCTTTATGGTTTTAATGTTCTTTTACATATTAGTTGAGTATAAAATGAACAAAAATTTTAGGATGGTAACCTTATCAGGTTCAAGAAATGATATCTTGTCTATATTTCTTTACCTATCTTGGATAGGCAACAAAGGTGTCATTAATGTTTGAAATTATTTATTATTTTACCTACAACTCTTGTGTGGATGGCATAATTAAGGGTCATATAATGTGGTTTTAAAATGCTACATAAATCTCAACTAAATTAGAAATTCTCAATTAGTTATATAATGTAAATTTAATGGTTACCATGAGTTATTAGCCTTAGGTGAATCATCATCTTTACCCAATTTGTAGCTAGTCACCATAGGAGTACTTACCGATTTGGAACCATCCATCCCAAACTTCTTCAACATCTCTCACATACTTAGACTGTGAAATGAAAATTCCCTTCTCTGTTTGATCAATTTGTAGCCCAAGAAAGAAATTCATCTCCACAAACATAGACATTTCAAATTCTTTATGCATCTCTTCTGCAAACCTCTTGCACATATTTTAATTTCCTCCAAAGACAATTTCATCAACATACACTACTATAATCAAGATTCTATCATTTTCAATCTTAAAGTATAGATTATTGTCTGTCACACCTTTGTTAAAGCCTTGCTAAATCAAATACATGTCTAACCTCACATACCAAGCTCTAGGAGCCTACTTCAATCGATATAAAGCTTTCTTCAATCTACACACCTCTAGAGAAGGGGGATTTGCTACTCACAAGTTCTCTTCATTCAGAGAGCCTCACAGGGTGAACTGCCCTAAACTACCTCAAGGAAAAGCATGAGAGTTCTAGAATCAGAAAGAGCAAGTCAGAAAGATTCTTTGGGAAAACTAACAAGCTCTTAGCGAAAGGACATAAGCACAAAATACGAACGATAGCGCGACGTGTTGGCGTCTCATATGGACTAGACAATAATTTTTTCACAGAAAGTGACAAAGTGATTGCTAAGAACATACAAAATGCGATAAAGTAACAAAATTTAGTAGAATTGAAATAAAGTGAAATAGAAATGATAAAGAGAATAATAGATAGAAAGAAAATGCTCACAACCATGCAAGTGATGAAGCCTCCAACACATCAATGTCTTCAATACCTGCATGTGCAATATCTAGATAAAGTATTAGGATGTATAGGGGTTTGCCTCAGTCAAACACCCATTTTGGTGTTTCCACCTCCATGGAAAGCCAGATAGATAGAGAGAAATCAACCGAAATCGACAAAGCATGTGGTGAAAGCAAAACTCGCTTCAGCAGTAGAACCTGCACCACCAAGTATGAGTAATAAAAGTAATCCCCACTCGAGGAGGAAAACCTGTATCACAAAGTGTGAGTGATAAAAGCAATCCTCGCTTGAGGAGGAAAACCTGTAGCACGAAGTAAGAATGCAATTGATAGGGGATATGGAATCCCAGGATGCTTGCAAGCATAAGGCAAGGGAGATAGATGCGAGAACCAAGAAGGCTACAAAGAGTGTTTCTAAGAGATCTTGAGAGTGCTTGAAGCTGCTGTAACAAGGAGATTTTTGCAAGAAAGATAGCAAGAGAGAAATGCAAGTTCCAAGGCTAGAAAGAAGCTAGAGAGAGGCTAGAGGCCAAATGAATTGAAGAGATAGATTTTAAGGAGAGAAAAGAAGCTTTATGGGTTGTTACAAGGCATCCCGAGTCATTACCATGAACAAAATCAGATGAAAAGTGGCAACCATGCTTGGAAATAGTCATTTGAACATTGAAACGTCACAGGATTCTAGCGTGACACATGGACGTCCATGTGGCACGCTAATTTCCAAACACATCATGCTACAAAATAGCATGAACAGGAAAAGTACAAGGTTTAACGCATAGCTGGTGCATGAAGGGTAGCTGCTAAAAAGGGGTGCAGAGCATCCTGAGAGGGGAAAAGGCTGATGCAAGGCCTAAAATGAGCCTACACAAATGTTAGGGGAGTGGACACTAAATTGGATACAACAATGTATGTGAAATTGCAAGGGGTGCAATTTTACGACATTTTGCCCCCACTTTAGCGGACATATGAATCTACACTAATATGCACGCTAAAGGAAATCTACTAAACATAAATAGCATTATGATACCAAAAGGATACTGTAGAGGAAGTAGATAACCCTTCGAACCAAGGAAGCATGCCCCCAGGCTGAAGACCTGCAAAAAAAATGTATTATACAAGAAAGACCTCCACAAGACCACAATGTTAGAACATAAAAAACCACTACATCACAGGGTTAGAACATAAAGACACACACACGGACACACAACAAACTAAAGGGTTTGATTCAACAAAGTAACAGAGACCTCAATGTAAAAGGTTGTCTTAGTACTATGCGTTGTCCCCAAATTAAAAACAATGACACAGAAGAATTATAAAACGAATAGAATAATGTAAGGATTGATCGCTTCAAGAGAAGAATGCATACAAAAAGTTAGGGAAGCAACCAATGTCGAGGAGAGAAAGAAGTATATACACAGGATGAAGAAGATGTAGATCTTCAATCCGGTATATTCAATTGGGAAGAGAAGAGAGAAGAGAAAGGCTCAATGAGAGAGCTAGAAGGAGGAATGAAAATTCCAAGAGAGATGGCTCCACAAGTATTCTCTCCTAAGAAGGTTCGAATAAAAAGGACTTCTTAGCTCAGTGGAACTATGAAGTTGCACAATGTACACCGAAGGCCCTCAAACCAATGATGGAAAAATCCCACAAGATGAAAGTGTCTCACAGGCCCTTAAACCTGCAAGGAGGCAACCCCCAAGATCTCTCACATGAAGGAAGACCCGTGAATTAAGCACCTTACAAGCCTGTAGACCTGCAAGGAGGTGTCCCCCAAGATCTCTTTACATGGAGGAAACCCAATGAAGTAAGTGCCTTATAGGCCTATAGACCTGCAAGGAGGTGTCCCCCAAGATCTCTTACATGGAAGAAACCCAAAGAAGGGGACTCCATGGAGTTGAATTGGAAAGCGGCTTTACAGACGCACCTACAAAGTGACATGTTTACCCATAGATAAAGCATGTCCAAAAAAAAAGTGGCCACACAAGCAATCAAGCGGACAATCGCACAGACCATCAAAAAATTAGAAGGATTTCAAAGGGGTCCCTCGGGAACCCTCCAAAAGAAGGGGGATCCACTCAAGGGACACACTATTTGAAAAGTGAGGTCTAGTCAGGCTATCCCCAAGCTAGACATAAAGATATGAAATAATTCTAGTCGGGTTGCCCCCAAGTTATATGCCATAAAATTCATTCAAGAGAAAAGCTTTCAAAGGGAGTCCCTCAAGAACCCTTCAAAAGAAAAAAGGGTTCCACTCCAGGGATGCTTCATTTGAAAGATAGAGAGAAGAGAGGAGGTCCTTAAGAAGGATGCACATCTCCAGAACAAGTTATCACTTCCCCCAACATATAGGAGAGGAGAACCATGAAAGGTACTTAGAACATGCAGGATAGAGGTAAACCTCAATATCACTTATTATTTGAAGAAGAGGCAGGTGCATCAACAAACAAATGAGTGATGGTGCTTGAATCATGAAGTTGTATTTTTTCCTTCAAGGCCTTACATTCACTAGTGGAATAGCCAAGCACTCGATGGTATGCACAAAAAGAATGTTTTTCTTTATCATGCTTATGAAATTTCTTACGCGTAGGATAAGGAAGAGTGATCAAGCAGGCCTTAAGAAGCATTCAAAAAATACAATCTTGCTCAAATAAAGAATGAGAAGTAAGAAGCAACCCTTTCTCTTGCAGAGAAAAGTTTGACTACTCACAAGAAGAAGACACGAAGACATTAGATAATGGAGGATCTTCATAGAGAGCATTATTCCAACAATGGGGATTACGCTCTTCTACGGGATCACTGTCAGCCTTCTTGATAGGACTACCAACATTATCCACTTTAATAAAAGCATAATCATCTTCCTCAAAGGGAGGATCAATGCTAAGAATATTACAATTTTCACTATCCCATGATACAAAAGAATAATCATCTTTGATAACAGGGGTGGATGATGTTATCGGAAGGTTTAAGTGGATCGGGTTGAATTTATGTTCCCTGTTGAAGGAATCTGTAAATTCTAGAGAACCCTAATCATCACCAAGACATGCATTCTCTTGAGAAGAGGTAGAAGGAGTAGACTTAAGATTTCTTGCTTCAAAAGGATCTTCTTCAAGGACATCTATCTCGAGAGTATTCTTAGTAGTAGGTATTGTTGGAGTAAACATCGAAACATTGGAAGACACTAAAGGAATAAGAGTAGGCACAACCGAAACTTGACCAGTAGCTACCATTTCACATAAGTGCATAGCCTCAGGGTCAGTTTTGACTGTGACTACTTTATTATTGCAAATGAACTTAATAGATTTATGCAAGGTAGATAGGACTACACCCATAGCATGAATCCACGGTCTACCACGAAGAAGGTTATATGGTAATTTTTCTAACATAACATATACAAGGGTGGGTATGGTAATAGGTCCCAACCTCAAAGGAAAGATTATTGTGCTTAGGGCTTGTCGACTGACATTATCAAACCCATGAATGTCAATAGAAGAAGCATTAAGAGAAGATGAATCAATATTAATCTTAGGCAATATATCAATGCTACATACATTAAGCGTTGAATCGACATCAATGAGAGTACGTCTAATGCCAATGTTGTTAATGTTGACTATAATCATTAGAGGATTTGCTTGATTTTGTACTTTTGGAGGCGCAAGTTCCTATAGATAGAACATAATATTTGGCAAATCCGCACGAATATGAGCTATCAATGCATCAGCATCTTCCAGACTAGCGGAAGAAGGAAAGAGAATCTTTTGCAAGGCTTCTTGAAGCATACCTTGAAAAAATGAAGTAGACTAAAGCAAGTCCCATGGTGAGATCTTGGTTGGAGTAATGCAAAGTTGCTTGATAAGATCGTAATCATTGGGTGTTTTCATTGTAGGTTTAGGAGCTTGAGGAAGGCTCGGTTCTTTATTCATACTATTCTCATAAATATGGGCTACTGCTCTATAAGAGGGAGCCTTAGAAAGAGAAGGAGAATCACCATCAATAGAACAAATCTTTTTATGAGGACTAGCTATAGTCATGTAAATGACTGGTCTCTTAGGCCTTTGAGTCGTAGCAGAGACATATTATATTTACATACTCATCACAACTAGTGGAATAATTATTTGAAGAAATATTCTCAACATCAATCTGAGGAGGATCAAATGTGGAAGGAGGTTCATCATTCGCTATTGCATCATCTCTGGAAGAGTGCATCAGAACTAAGATGAGATTCATCATTCACAAATGAAACATCTCTAGAAGAGAGTGCATTGGAAGGGAAAAGAGGTTCATCATTCACTAATGCATCTTCTCTAGAAGAGAGTGCATTAGAATGAAGAGAATGTAGAGTAACATTAAGAAAGGTATCAATTATTTTATCTTCTTGCAAAAAAATATCCTCCAAAGCAAGAGGAATTTCATGAGAAGGATCAAAGACACCAAGTGACATGGGTAAAGCCAAGTCACCATCACATGCATGAAATGGAACATCATTAACATTTTGAATATAGTTAGATATTGAACTAATAAAAGAAGATATTAAATTCATTTTGGGGTGATAGAACTAAGAAAAAGCAGAAATCTAGATTTTCATATTTTTTCAGTATTTTCTAGGTTCTAGTAATTTGCATTTTTGGAGGTCTTAAAAGCAGAATTTGGGATCGAAACTTGCATCAGTCCTAGTATTTTTTTGAAATATATTATGCTTCACGTCAGGTTCACAAAAATGTAGAGAAGGGGGATTTTCTACTCACGAGTTCTCTTCATTCAAAGAGCCTCACAGGGTGAACTACCCTAAACTACCTCAAGGAATAGCGCAAGAGTTCTAGAATCAAAAAGAGAAGGTCACAAAGATTATCGAGGCAAACTGACAAGCTCTCGACCAAAGGACGTAAGTGGGGAATACAGACGACAACACGGCGCGCTGGCATCTCAAAGGCACGCTAGCATCTTGTATGGACCAAAAAGAAATTTTTTCACAGAAAGTGACAAAGTGATTGCTAGCGATCTGATTGCTAAGAACATATAGAATGCGATAAAGTAACAAAATGTAGTAGAACTGAAATAAAGTGGAATAGAAATGATAAAGAGAATAAGAGATAGAAAGAAAATTCTCACAACCATGCAGAGTGAGTAAGAAGCCTCCGACACATGAATGTCTTCATATTTTCAAGCGTATTTTGAAGAAAGTGTTGGGGCTGTATAGGTTTGGCTCGGTCAAGCCCTCATTTTTCAGTGTTTCACCTCCACCAATTGGCAAATAGATGAGAAATGAGCGAAATGGAAAAATTACGTGGTGAAAGCAAACACAGCTAGGAATTGGGAACCACCACCAAGTATGAGTGATAAAATCAATCCTTGATCAAGGAGGAAAACTCGTATCACAAAGTGTGAGTGATAAAAGCAATCCCTGCTCGAGGAGGAAAACCTGTATCACAAAATAAGAATGCAATTGATAGGGAATATGGAATCTAGGGATGCTTGCAAGAATAAGTCAAGGGAGATAGATGCAAGAGCCAAGAAGGCTACAAAGATTGTTGCTAAGATAGCTTGAGAGTGCTTGAAGTTGTTGTAACAAGGAGAGTTTTGTAAGAAAGATAGCAAGAGAGAAATGCAAGTGCCAAGGCTGGAAAGAAGATAGAGAGAGGCTAGAGGCCAAATGAATTGAAGAGATAGCTTTTAAGGAGAGAAAAGAAGCTTCCCAATTTGTTACAAGGAATCCTTCGTCGCTACCATGAACAAAAGCATATGACAAGTGGAAAACATCCTTGGAAATGGTCATTTGAATGTTGAAATGTCACAGGACTCTTTAATGAGCCTATACAAATGTTAGGGGAGTGGACACTAAAGTGGATATAATAATGTATGTAAAATTGCAAGGGGTGAAATTTTAAGACATTACAACACCATATCTGGTTGATCTATTAACTGAAATCCTCTCGGTTATTCCATATAAACTTCTTCTAGTTCACCATTCAAAAATGTTGAATTGACATCCATCTAATAGACCTTAAAGTTTTTATGAGCAGCAAATGCCAAGAACATCCTTATAGCTTCCATTCTTTCTAATGGAGAAATTTTTTCTTGAAAATATATGCCTTCTACTTGTAAGTAACCTTTACACACAAGCCTTGCTTTGTTTCTAACAACTTCTCCATTCTCATTCAACTTATTTCTAAATACCACTTCAATCCAATAATTTTTTTATCTACCAATCTTGGGACCAATTCCCAAGTTTGATTCTTCTCAATCTTCATAAGTTCTTCTTTCATTACTTCCTTCCAATGTTCATCTTTACAAGCTTCACTTACAGTCTTTAGTTCAATCTCATAAAGTAAACATAGATTTACTTCAGCAGTAGCTCTGCTTCTAGTCAACACGCCTTTTGTCTTGTCTCCAATAATCTAATTTTATAAATGATTCTTATGTACATATTTCGGTTTCTTAGGGGACATCACCGAAGCATCTCCTTTTGTTTCATTATGTTCAACCTGCTTCCCTTGCTCATCTTTTCCTGTTCTTCCACAATCAGGCTCATCAAATATGTATCCATCAATTTCAATAGAATTCTTTATTGTCTCATCAACCTTGACATTAGAACTCTCTACAATCTTCCTCAGTATTTTATTGAAACATTTTTTATGTCTTGCTATTAGTAGAATATCCAAGAAAAATTCCTTCATCACTTCTTACATCAAACTTCCCCAAATTTTCTTCATCTTTTCTGATATAACACTTGCTTATGAATACCTTGAAATATTTAACAATAGGAATTATTCCATGGCATAGCTCATAGGGAGTCTTTGTACTATTTTCTCTTGCTTGAACTCGATTGAATACATAAATAGTAGTATGAATAGCTTCTTTCTAGTAAACTTCTAGTAAACCAACCTCAGTAATCATTGATCTAGTAGCTTCTTGAACTGTTCTATTTTTCCTTTCAACAAATCCATTCTGCTAAGGAGTTCTCGGAGCATATAACTGTCTTTTTATTCCATGCACTTCGCAAAAAAATTTAAACTCATGGGAGGTGAATTCTCCACCTCTTTCAGACCTTAAGAATTTTATCTTCAAGTTCACTTCATTTTCAACCATAGCTTTGAATGCCTTAAATATATCTAATGCATCTAATTTCTCTCTAACAAATGTAACCCATGTATATCTAGAATAATCATCAATTAAAATCATAAATTACCTTTCACCAAGTAGAATTCTTACTCTTGTAGGACCACAAAGATCTATATGAACTAAATCTAGTAGTCAAGTAATGGACTGTTGCTTTGACCTGTAATGATTTCTTTCTTGCTTTCCAAATTGACAATTCCTACAAATAGCATTAATAGGCTTTGTAATTCTCGGTAAATCTCTCATGGATTGAACAACACTAATCCTTTCCAAGTTCTTAAAATTCATATGACACATTCTCCTATGCCATAACTAATTATCATTAATTTGACTCATAAAACATCATCCATCAGGACCCTTAAGTTGATAGATATTCCCTTCAAATTTCTTTCTTGTAGCAATCAATGTTCTGGATCCTTTTCGGATCTCACATCTCTCATCCTAAAACACAAGATCATATCCTTTTTTGCACATCTAACGAAAAATCAATAGATTATGCCTTAAACCCTTAACATAGTAGACATCCTTAGTATGATGCTTTCCATCAAAACTTATTGAACATATCTCACAGATTTTAGCACCAGTATCATCTCTAAACATAACCAAGCCTCCATCATATTTTTCAAGCTTAAAAAACTTAATTTTATTACCAATCATGTGATGTGAACAACCACTCTCAACTACCCAAAAATTCTTCTCTTTTTTAGCAGGTAGGGCAGAGATAATTGTACCTTCATTTTTCTCCTTCTTCGGATGGTTTTCTTTTACCTGTTTTAAAGAATTAGTAGAAGTAGGTTCATCCTTAATCACCAAGAACAAGCATTCATTGTCATCAGGATCTTCATATTCTGAATCCTCATCAGATATGCTAGCATTCTCATTCACATAGTAAGATTTGTTAATCTTCTTTCCTTTCTTTTCTTTCTCATGTCTTTTTTTATTTCTTTTAGCTCTTTTCAGACATTTTGTAGCATAATGACCTATTTCTCCACAACTAAAGCACTTAAAGGGAAATTTTCCTTCATACTTACCAGATCCTTTCCTCATTCTTCTTAAAAATTTAGCTTCTATTTCATCAATTTTTTCTTCATTTGAATCTTCAGCTTTTGTATCTTTAAAAGCAATCTCTAATTTGCACCCATTCCTTAGACTCAGCTTCCTTATCTCATAAGATGTCAAAAATCCTAATAGCAGATCCTTAGTATAGGTCTTATAATCTATAGTCTTCTCAATAGCACTCACCTTCTCAATGTAAGCATGATGAAGAGTTTTAAGAATCTTCTTTACAATCCTAGTTTCATCTATAATAGCACCAAGTCCTCGCATTTCGGCCACTATCTCATCTAATCTATGTACATAAGCTTTAATATTCTCATCTTTGAACATATGTAGAAGATCAAACTTTGTTTCCAAGTTTTGTAATTTTGCCTCTTTGACTCTTTCATCACCATAATGTGCTCTTTCCAAAGCATCCTATACTTCCTTATTTGTCTTCAAATTTTGAACCTTAATCAACTCGAAATGTAGCAGACTATTCTTCAAGATGAACTTTGCCTTATTATTTGCTTCATGTGCTTTGATCTCTTCAGGTGTATTCAAACCATTAGCAGGGGGAGTGTAAGGATTTTTGTAAGCTTTCTCCACAATATTCCAGATATTCTTCCATTGATACTTTTAAATATATAATTAGTTCTTGTGGATGCTAAAATCTGCAAAATGTGATTAGAAAACTAACAATAAAACCTGCAGAATCATTAGTACTTCAACAACAAATTAAGATATTCAACATCCTTATGAAATAACACATCATGTTCAAAATGCAAACAAATGACAAAGGATCTAAAGCAAAAGCATAAGAAAACATGATGCAAACTATCTCATATTGGATTGGTGTCACATGAGCTAGTGACCCTTTCCCAACCCTTGATTGATAAGCTTAAGATAATGAAATTGCTATGGATATAGAGATGATAAATGGACAAGATCAAGTTCTCAAAGAGAATGACCTTGCATCAAGTTGCATAGATGATGGATTTGTGAAGAGATTGTGAAGATTGTAAAGGATTTGCTTGAGGATGATGCTTGCATTTAAAGATTTTCAAAATGCTAATTGTTGAAAAGGGACCAATGTGGGACTAAAGATTCTGCCAATGATAGAAGGACACTTGTCACCATGTGACTGATGGATGTATGTGCAAGATTTGGGAAGAGTGCCCAAGAGGGGAAAAATTTGAATTCAAATTTTGCCATAAATGCTGAGAGGGGGACAAGGAAAAACAGCAATAAATGCCCTGTTTGACTTGTCATGTTGAGGGAAAATGAGTGTTTTAATAAATCAATAAAATTGATTTATTGTGCAAGTGGCTAGGTCTAGATAATGCAAGTGGGATGTGATTAGTATTGGATTAGGATTAGATGATGATCATGCTAATTAATGCTGATTAGATTATTTTGACTTTTTGGACTTTGATAATTGATTTATTTAAATCAGAAAATGATGGAAAATGTATGATTTGGATTTGATTTAAATAAAGTCCTGATTTATTGGATGAATGGAATATGATTATGCATGATGTAATTTTAACATGTCTACATTTTGCCCCTCTTTGAAGCAATGTACTTGTTGCGTTGGTT
>VDFB02145629.1:0-26337 GCA_007258455.2 Sequoia sempervirens | reverse complement strand
ATATTATTAGAGTAGAGATTAGACTGCCAGAATCGAGTAGATATCGAGAGAGTATTAGAGCTAGATAGTAGCATTGTAGAGCATTTTGCATAATTTGGAGAAGAAAGAAAGTTTTCCCTTTGAAAACTTTTGAGGAGATTGTTGTGTAACACATTTTATGACAATAGATCTTTTCATTGATGATGGAATTCGTCTTGTCATGAAATGCTAGCAAGGTTTCTTCTTCCTTTCGTATCCAAGTAGCTTAATTTCATGCAAGTAGCTTATTTTGATGTGTGGTGTTTTATTGAGATAGCTTCGCTTTATTCCATACCACTAGCGGCTTGTTGATGATAAGTCCGCCTTGCGTGGTCAACTGGATATTACCTTGAGTTTAACTTCGGTTGTGGTTTACATGCTTACATGCGTCGTTCTGATGGTGTATGTATGTTAAGTCATAATTTGAACATCTTTTGCTATTCCCCTTGAAGATTGCACCGATTTTACTGAAGCTGTCCGACGGAGGCTAGGTGAAATCTGGTTGAAGTCTATTGAAATGAACCCCCACATATCCTGCATTTAGAATAGAATGTTAGTTTCTTAGGCCCTAAACCCCCTTTACTTTCCGCACATTTCCGGTTAGAATTAGGAAACTTGCGCTCACCTGCCAAATCATTTGAATCACACAAAAGCCCTTAGTCTACTGTTTGTTGTTAGCCGCCGAACAATTGTGTAAGTCCCCTTGAACATACCAGCAATATCACATCGAGCCAAACTGAGCCTATTCGCACTCAAGGAACCTTGGAGTCGAACGCACAAACTTTCTCGCAATCTTAGCGTGCTAATACTTTGATCAAGAGAGAATAGGGTAGCCATTGGCAACTTTATTCGTGTTGGTGCGGTCTCAAAACCACACGCCAACAAGTCCTTCTTCGCCGATGAGCACAGTGAGAGTGGTTTTTCCCTTGCGGTGATACATGCACTCCGAGAAGCAATTGGAACGATGAAACAAAACTATCTAAAACTACTAGCAGACAGAGATTTCCTTCTCGAGTGGGATTGCATTTGTTATGATGCATGGCGGGGAAAAGAGGAGCGGATCGATGAGCTCACTCATGAGCTTGAGGTGACTGCGAATTCATTGCAGAGCACCCAGTTGGCTCTTCGGGAGTCACAGTTACAGATTGAGAGGCTTACCGTGGCGTTGAGGTTAGCACAGTCTTCACCACCTTTGGACATCGTGCAGTCTTGCATGGCAGTGGTTGGTGAGGAGTATACACCCATGGTTCATAGCAGTGTAGGAGATGTTGAGGATGAGGTTACCTCCATCTCGGTCACAGGATCAGTTGATACAGATAGGATGAGTGCACTCGATGAGAGTTGCAGTGAGCCACGCATTGCACCTGGTTCTCATGAGACTAGTTCCGCGATAGGTGATGCAGGGCAGATCGTTGATAGTTCCTGTGACATGGTTGTTGATACACTGGAGAGTTGTGTGACAACCCTTGATACTTGTCCATCTTCACAGCAGATATTCAGAGTCTCATCCAGTTGGGAGATTGGTACTTGTGTTGATTTGTTTCCCTCTCCCGGAAGCAAATCAATCTTTTCATTTGATACAGTTGACTATGGTCGGCAGCTCGTTGAGCCTAGTCAGGAGTACAACTCAGTTTATTATTCCAGCGATTCAGAGATGGATGATTCCGATCAGGATAGCGTGATTGTGCAGTTTGTAAACAATCCATTGTTTGAATTTGATGGTGGGGTGATCTATGATAACCCACTCTTCGAGTTGGACGCCGATAGTACTCTTGACATTAGTTCTGAGTTGGGTGATGATCGTAGTGTTTGGGATTGTTGCAGTGCATCGCAATTCCAAACCAAACTCACAGAGGAGTTCAATGAGGTGTACACGGTGAGGAGTGCTTACAGTTTTGTCTTTGATCCACCTGTACATGATTCGATGCACCATACTTGTGCACAGGGTGATTCTCTCGGTACAGTCGAGGGGAGTGATTCATTACGGTGTGCAGAGTTACCATCTTCACAAGATGGGATTAGCGGATGCAGGTACTCGACTCAGCAGTTTGCTGGGTATTACTTGCAGGGGCAGCAGTCTGTTTTACATCATGCCGATATGTATTGGACCGGGCTTGATACTTCTGTGTCGCAGATTTTTCAGACAGATACATGGCTACAGGGCGACTATGGTATTAGTTGGCATGATGGCTCAGATCGTTATCACATCCATGAGGGTTTAGCAGAGGACAGAGAAAGATTCAGGATAGTAGATGCTTCTAGTAGCTTTTATCTCTGCATGACGGATGGATGTAGATTTATATTGTATTGGGATCCCGGTGGGGACAGCGTTGGCACCGAGTTTTGGATGGGTCCCATTGATTTACTTCACTATTCTCAGCATGGTGAGGTTGGAGGCCATAGAGCGCAGTGGCAGCCTGAGGAGGACCGTCACGACAGACTCTTACGCTGGGTTTGGGATCCAGGCATCGATTGCGCAGTTGAGTTTGATGATGCTACAGGAGATAGTTCGAGATGTGTGGGACATTACACAGTTTCCTTTTGGGGCCTTCCGAGGATTGGAGTTTGTTTGCAGTGGAGATTGCTTGGGGTCAAGCAATTTTAGGGAGGGCGGACTGTCATGTCCCCGTTATTGGCGCAGCATCAGTGATCGTGAGATTGGCCTATCATGAGACCCTCGTAGGCTCACGAGTGGTTAGAGGGTCGCTTCGGAGCTTGGCCTGCTAGATTGGCAGTTTTGATCAATTGGCTTTCTCGGGCTCATTCAGAGACATTTTGCAGAATTGCTATTTTTAGCAGTTCCTGGCAGGCAGAGTGGGACCACTGCTATTTTTAGCAGTTTGGCTGTGGCGGTATCAGGAATCACTTCAGAGTTCGTCAGCATCAGACGGATCGGTCATCGGGTTAGAAACGAGGAAGATATTAATATTTAATGACGTTTATTAAATATTAATTAATGAATGATTATAATATAAAGTTATAATTTAAAATTATAACTTAAGTGATTTCTCACTGAGGGGTGCGCCCAACATTAAAAGGGGGCCAGTTCGTGAATTAAAATTATTATAAAATATTTCACTGAGAACTATGGAGAAAATTAAAGATTTAAAAGTGAATATATTAAAATTCCCTATTATTAAGGAAATCGCACTTTTGTGCAATAAAGGGTTTTTGCCTTGGGAAAAGAGCCATTATTACAGTTGTTGAATCAGGAATTGATCAAGTCTTTGCCAGAGCACTGAGACTTTAGGGTTTCATCTCGAAATCGTCGGAGAACGAGCCATCTCCTTCGAAGCAGTTCAGAGGATGTGAAATAACATCTGATTTATTGCTAGTTGAGAAATTTCTTCATGCAGGAGGAATTACAGAGCTTCAGAGAATTTATTGAACTTCACAGAGGTTTCTTCATCAGGGTTTCAGAGAGTTTATACATTCAGAAGGCAATACTTTCCAGAAGGTTGATTCTATTGTTATTTTGGAGGTTTAGAAAGAGGGCCGTACAAATTACTTGATTGCTGCTGTAGCCGTACTGTTTTGTACAGCAGGCCGTACCATTGATCATCAGAGGAAATTAAATTGCAAAGCTTCAGTACATTCCTTTCATCCAGAAGGCATCTTAATACCTGGGCGCACCTATTCATATCATTCAGAGACTTCAAGAGGGAGGCCGTACAAACTTATTTGCTGCTGTTAGCAGTCCGTACCTTCATTGTACCTGGGCCGTACTTCTTCAGAAAGGCGTGATAGCTCTTGAAGGGAAACGCATGTCTCCAGAGTTGCTGGCTTTATCCTCTGTGGGCGCTTGAACACTAGGAGCTATTTGAGATTGTATCTGAGGGGAGAAAGCAATATATTGCATCAGCCGTACCATCTGAAGTACATCATCAGCAATCAGATTTACCAGGTTTTACCAAATAAAAATCATTGTTTCTTCTTGCATGTCAGTAGAACTATATTGTATTGAGCTAAAATGAATGGAAGATGAAACGCCTTCAATCTTAGTTGTATTTTCCCTGCTTAATAGTCATCTAGCAATTTTTATTGAATTTATTCAATTATCTGCAAAAGCCGTACTGTCATTAATTGCTTCAAAATCTCAAAATTGCACAAAAATCCAAAAACCTTCAGAAAAACTTGAAATTCAGTCAGAAGCAGTATTAGGGGGAAACTAGGGTTTCTACAATAATAGAATATTGGGAGGTTGAAATGAATATAAGGCTATTATTCAGTATGCTATGATGTAACATGCTATTCCATAGGTTTACATACTGAACCCTCCGTGGCCTCTTAGAACATGGGCAGGCTTCTGACATGCTTCTCTTAGTTTGTAATGGTAATTCTTTTTTGTTTTGTTTCAGAGAACTGCCATTATTTTGTGGCAATGTACTTTTCTTTCTATGTTATGAATATGTATCTTTTTATCTGCTAGAAGTTTGTTTTTTCGGCAGATGTGTTCTTCAGAGATTCAACCAATTCACTGTGTTTTCCTATCAAATGAAATAAGATGAATCTGTTTAATCCAAAATTATTCCTCAAATAAAACTGGGGAAAAATAATATGCTTATGCATTTCCCCCTCAGTATGTAATACTATAATTGCATGGGTAAATACCTGAATGAAATTTGAACAGTGTAATGCTATGGCCAGACTACAATCTGCGGATGTTTTTCTCTGCTATCTGCTATAAACTTCTATGTTTGGCAATGTTATTGTGCTTTTCCTCTTAGAATTTTGATAATATTTGTTTTTTAATAATTTGATATTGAATGACAATATGTAAAAGTGTGTCTGACACAGAACATAAATCACTGTTTGTTACGTTATGTTGTAGATATATATCATTGTGCATTTTGATTTTTCGGTTTCAAAGCAAAATGAAAATATTGCCTGGAAATTGTTTCATTCATAATTCTTTTCAATTCACATTGGTTGCCTCAACCATTCAGGTTTATTTGTACAACTGGTCTTTATTTAGAGTGGGTGGAGGCCAGCCTGAGAATGGCACTGCTAGAAATGGAGTACAGATAGCACTTGAAGGCTCCACAACATCAGAGTAAGGGATCATATAATGCTTTTCAGATTCTTGATAGGTTACCACTTTGCCCATGGGTTATATTGATATAAATTTGGATTTTGGATTTCTTACTTTATATTCTCATTTTTGTGTTGTTTACATTGTTACAGTTTACTTGACTATGATAAATTTAGAACTGCACCTATAGAATCCCGAATAGAGAAGTGCAAGCTGAGAACAGTCAATGGGATGAACATTCTCCTAATGGGTACAATAGATGAACAACGCACTTATGAAAATGGTTTTCCTTTCCAGGTATGAAGAGTGATTTTAGTCTTTTTTTGTGGGTTACAGCATTTTAATATATCTTTTGAATGTTTGTTCTGATGTGTGTGCATTTGTAGGTAATAAATCTATTTCTGACTGGGTTCCCATTTAACTGGAACCATGTTATTAATGACTGCTATAGCCAACCGAGTTTGAATGTGAGTGTGCTGCCCACTAGTAAAGAGAAGTATGCATGGCAGGAAAAAGTTGAAAGTCTGAATTCTCATTACTCAGGAATACACACTGAGGACAGGGGAACTGGTATATCAAGTTTTTTAGAGGCAGAGGAAAAAATATATGAAGTAGAGGAAAACATGTCCAAAATAATTTCTGGAGAATCCTTGGTAAGAGGCAGCAAGAAGGGAAGATATGGCTCCCAACCTATTCAATCATCAAAGCGACTTAAATGTGGCAATTTAAGCATAACTGGCAAGCCAAAAGTTCTTACTCCCTCTGTGGGATTACTCGATAATTCTAATATTTTTAAGGAATTTGTCAGTAATTTATCCTTGGGTGCTCCTACTGTGTCTGTAGAAAGCAAAGATATGACTCCAGAGAAAATGCACCCATGTAAATAAACCTACGAAAACTTTGATAAAGATGATCATTTGATAGAATCTGGCAGTAAATTGTTTAGGAAGAAGTCTCTCAAAGTCTCAGTATCTCAGGAAGACAAATATTCTGTTGAAAGAAAGAAGAATGCTGTGAAATATAATATTTTAAGAAGCACGAAGGAAATCAAAGAATCCAAGAAGCAGATACATAGTGGGAGTTCTCTTGATGAAGCCAAATTAACACAATCTATGTGTTCAGTTACAAAAGAAAGTGGTGGTGAAAACCAGACAAATAGCCATTTTGACAGTGCAGGGGATAGTGTTTATCAAAGAATTGACAAGAATGAAACAGAGCAATCATCTGCAGGGAATGTTTATTTGGAACAAATGAAAAACAACTGTGCTTCACGAGGACAACAAACTCAAAAAATTCAGAAACCAGTTTCAGAATTTCCTGGTACAGGTTGCAAAACAGGAAAGTTGATATCATCGGATAACTCACAAACAAAGATAAATAGAACGAGTAAATCTTCTGAAGCATCAAGGGGTGAATTATTTGGTGAAATTACAGATGAGACTGTAAAAAAGTTGTCTAATGTGACTCATCTCGAGGAAATCATCAGTATTAGTGAAGAATGTAACAACTACAACCTATTTCCATCTGATCCAGATTTTGGCCTCATTTCTAATGAAATAACCAGCCGTGAAGAAGATGGGAAGGGGCAGATTGAAGTAGACTGTTTGGAAGATGTTGCTGATTTTGAATTTACATGTATGAAGGAAGATATTTCATCTGCTTCTGCAGAAAATAAGCCCACTTCATTACCAGAAAATGACCTAAATAATGATGTCAATAAATCTGTGAAACAGGTGAACAATTCAAGCACAAAGAAAAGGGGGAGTTCTAAGACCAGAACAAGGCACACAGATCGATCTCCTAAACTTTCTGAGATATTTGTGTGCTATCAGACTACTGTGAATGATGGTATGATGCTGAAATGCAATGACATAGATGCAACTTGTGATACTAATCCTCACCAGGTAGCAAGTGAAGTTGAACATGGCATGACATCTAAGAATTGCACTGAAATTGGCAATACTTGTCGAGAGGAAAATGGTGATGGGGAGAAAGGCAGCATGCAAACTCCAAAGACAAGTACAGGAATAAATATGCAAACTCAAACCAACCAAAGGCAATTACTAGATGTAATTTTTTTTTTGGTATATTAAGGTTTGTTCAATGTTGATCTATTTTTTCTTATTGATATATGTGATACTGTATCTCTGTATGCTATTGTTTGCAGAATATCCCATCCCCTCCTCAATGTTGTGTACATACAACTCCTGAAGATGTTTCAAAAGCAAATGAAAAACAACTGCACTTCATGCGGACAACAGACTCAAAAAATTCAGATTTGCATTTGGGGCAAATGAAAAACAATTGTACTTCAGAAGGACGACGAACTCAAAAAATTCAGAAACCAGTTTCAGAATTTCCTGGTACAGGTTGCAAAACAGGAAAGTTAGTATCATCAGATAACTCACAAACAAAGAGATATAGAAAGAGTAAATCTTCTGAAGCATCAAGGAGTGAATTATGTGGTGAAATTACAGATGAGACTGTAAAAAAATTGTCTAATGTGACTCATCTTGAGGAAATCATCAGTATTAGTGAAGAATGTAACAACTACAACCTATTTCCATCTGATACAGAGTTTGGACTGATTTCTAATGAAATAACCAGCCTCGGGGAAGATGGGAAGGGGCAGGTTCAGATTGAAGTAGACTGTGTGGTTGATGTTGACGATTTTGAATTTATATGTATGAAGAAAAATATTTCATCTGCTTCTGCAGAAAATAAAACCACTTTGTTACCAGAAAATCACCTAAATAATGATGTCAAAAAATCTGTGAAACAGTTGAACAATTCAAACACAAAGAAAAGCGGAAGTTCTAAGACCAGAACAAGGTGCACAGATCAATCTCCTAAACTTTCTGAGACATTTGTGTGCTATCAGACCACTATTAATGATGGTATGATGCTGAAATGCAACGATATAGATGCAACTTGTGGTACTAATCCTCATCGGGCAGCAAGTGAAATTGAACATGGCGTGACATCCAAGGATTGCACTGAAATTGGTGATACTTGTCAAGAGGGAAATGGTGATGGGGAGAAAGGCAGCTTGCAAACTCTAGAGACTAATACAGGAATAATAATGCAAACTCAAACCAACAAAAGGCAGCTACTAAATGTAATTATTTTTCTATATTAAGATTTGTTCAATGTTCATTTTTTTTCTTATTGATATATGTGATACTGTATCTCTTTATACTATTGTTTGCAGAATATCCCACCCCCTCCTCGACGTCGTGTACATACAACTCCTGAAGAGGTTTCAAAAGCATTTGGCTTAAAGACTTCAAGATCTGGTGAAATTCTAATACCTTTTTTGACAATTTTTAAATTCCTTTTAGAACTTGTTACATCATCAGAAGAGTATAAGCAAGCTCACTGAACTTGATACACCGCATTTCAAAATTGGGGTACTCTATTAGGATACACGTTGAAGCATAGAAAACATGTTGATGCAAATTAATGACTTGAAAAATTCCTTTAATTTGATTCAGTGAATCTTTTTCAACACATATAGAATAGTTTTGTTCAGTATGTGTTTTGTCCTCTACTGCTTAGATTTTAATGAATGAACATGGTTGGACAATTAATTTAAACATTATATATGTTTATGAAATCTGTATATATGTAACAATTCTTACACAAATAAGCTATATGCAGGGCGATTACTTGTACCACCACTTGCTTACTGGTGCAACCAAACAATTGCTTATGATATGGTTAGTTCCTTAATTTCTCATGGTATTAGCGCCCAACTTCAGTTGACATTCATGTTGAGTATTGGTCCACAAATATAGTTATTCGCTCAGTTCTCTGCTTTTTCTTTGGAATTTCTTGTTTTTGTTTTACTGATATGTAAGCATTATACTTTGCTTCTAGTGTTTTTTTCTTGGACATTCATTTTGTTCATTCTTTCCCACAAACCGCTGCATGCAATGGTCTTATAATCTGCATGTTTAAGTAAGTTGTATAGGTGTCTCTTCTAACTGTGGGTAGTCTTTGTTAAACATTAGTTGATATTTAAATTGGCATAAACTTGCAGGGATTTACACACAGATATATTAAGACACTAACATCATAGATGAATAATAAACATTTAAGTTTTTGTAGTCTTTGAGATTCATTGAGGTGATTTTGGGAAAACTTGTGTCCCACCAATGTTTTGGATCACACTCCATGATCAATCATCGATTCATCACTATGAGAAACATAAGACAAAAGATGAAGATAACTTGGTGTAGAGAAATCGGTCTCCAATTGTGTAAGTATATTATTCTGCTGTGGGTCACACTTTCATAACAAGATCAAAATCCCATTCTCTTTTAGGGCTACTTAGCGTTACTTAAATATTTGTAATGATCTAGCGTAGTATTGAGATTTGTCAATACCAAGGTGAACATTGATTATTGAAAGCATTAAAAATTGAAATTGTCTTGTTTTAATTTATTTTCATAGAATGATGCTTTTGTGGATTTTTATTTATTATTTTTTACTATTCCAAAACAAATGAACATGGGATGTGGTTTTGGCCCTCGTCGATTATGGGAATTTGTTCCATAATCAATACCTTAGTAAAGTGAGTAGGAGAAACAATGCTAGTCATTGTAGAGATTGATTGATTCTTCGTTGATTGCAACCTACACACTCAAATATATGTGTAATGTCCCCACTCTAGTCAGTTTCAGGAGTAGTTGAGTTAGTCTATTTCTTGGACCCTCCTAGGTTGACAGAATTTGGTTAGGGGGTCAATGGCCGTTTTTGGTGGGTATTGTCGTTCTCACTCCTTCACTTCAGTATTGGATTCAGTGCAAGTGTTTGTAGTTCAATGTTCGCCAGCTTTTGACGACACGGAAAAATACTGAGTTTGGAGGGAGTTATCCGTATTTTTGTGGTTAAGTTATTTATTCAACTTATTGGTTTATTATAAAGTCAAATTGACTTTATAAAAAGTAAATGCCACGTAAATATATTATAAAGTGATAAATAAATCACTTAAGTCAAAAAGTGCGCCCAAGGTATTTAAAACAACTATTGAAAATGACTTAAATACATTTTAAATGAATTTAAATGACAAAAGTCGTACTTTTCTTGGAAGTCATGCTTTTTGGAGATATAAGGGAAAATATGCAAGTCGACCTCAACTATTGATAGGACAAGGGTTTCATGATTTTCTTCATTGGAGAGCGATAATTCTTCAATGTTTTGTGATTGTGAGACTGTGAAATACCAGTTGAATGGTTGCTACTGAGGGAGCTTCATACAGGGGTTCATTTGTGCTTACATTTGAGTTTCTATTCAATTTTACCTGTTTACAATAAGGGAGAGGGCTTTTTCATTTGGGACGCCATTTTCATCAATTTTCTTGTTTTTTCAATAAAGAATCTGCAACATTCTTCAGAGGTCGTACTTTGCATTGGGAGGCATGTATTTTTGGCAAGGGCGTGTGAAGCAAGAGGCTAAAATGCCTCTCCTTTGGCTCCTTTCTTGTCTCCTTATTGGACGCCTAGATCTTCCAGGGCCTTGGGAACAGTTTCTGCGTGGGAGAAAGCAGATCCAGAGCCTAGGCGTTGCATTTCATTAGTTTCAGCATTTCCTACCTGGCATGCACAAAACTTCTTTATTTAATTATTCTGAGGATATCTGAGTACGTCTATTGTATGCAATTTGTTTGTATCAATTGCCAAATCTACAATAGTATTGCAGTTGTTCTTGAATTTGCTTGTATTTCAGTTTTTATATCCATTTTATGCTTGGCGCACATCTTTATTTATTGCATAAAAAACACCAAAAACATCAAAACAATCAGAAAGCACAAAAATAGTTTCATTCTATCATCAGAGACAGAGAAGAGCCAGCTGGGTTCTTCACAATATGTCATAGCCAAGCGCTTCTTTTTGTAGTGGGTTACTTTGGATATGGTTGTTATGTCATATATTATTAAGCAAAATGCTAAAATCATTAGTAAAATAGAAGATTCACACAATTATGTTAATATACTATACTTGAAATTGTTAGTTTTATGATCAGATTTAGATGCACAGAAATTAATTCAAAACACAATTCCAAGACCTTATGAGGACTTCTAATCATAAACACAATTCCATGCAACAACTTCACCATATTCTCCAATACCTTATGAGGACTTCTGTTCTGAACATATACAGCCATCCTGGAAGCTTCTGCCCATAAGAAGGTTTGCAAATCTTGGTCATGGATCATGGCCTTTGTTGCACGATCGTCCTGTTCTTTCTTTCCGCAACACCATTCTGTTGAGGATTATAGGGGACACAAAACTCCCTCTTAATCCCTGCATCAATACAAAAATTCCAAAAACTGCCAGAGGTGTATTCTCCACTATTATCAGATCTGAGGACCTTAATTCTTTTACCAGAAAGATTCTCAACCAAGGCTTTAAATTCCTTAAACCTTTCTAACACTTCCTCAGACTCTTTAGTTTTCAAAAAATAAATCCAAGTCTTCCTAGAGTGGTCATCAATAAAAAGAACATAATACAAGAATCCACTTGAAGATGGAACAGACATAGGTCCACATAAATCAAAATGAATAAGGTCTAAAATGCACTTAGATCTATTTCTCTACTATGGAAAGGAGCTTTTATATTCTTACCTAGTGTACAACCTTTGCAAGTTCCTTCATGCTCCTGATTGAACTTAGGAAGACCCGACACCATCTTCTCCATGATAGTAAGGCTCGGAAGTGTAGGTGAGCCAATCTTCGATGCCAAAGATCACAAAGACTTGAAGAATCATGGACCAACGCTTGTAGAGGACGCATGCAAAGCCTGTAAAGAATTTCATGTCTAACTCCAATTACTTGAGCATCCTTGAAGCTAGAATTCTCCATCCACACAAGTACTTTGCCTTTGGAGAAGGCAACTTGATATCCTTTATCTTCTAGGGCTGAAATTGAAATGAGATTACGGTTGATTCCTGGAACATAAAGAACATTACTCAACTGAAGTGTGATGTCGGAATCCAAATGAAGTGTAGAGTCCCAATTCCTTTCACAGAGTAGCTAGCATCATCTCCAATGATGACTTGTTCGGAAGACTCCTTCTCCACCAAACTTGATAAGTGATCCTTTTTAAACCAAGATGTGTCTAGCACCATTGTTGATTAGCCAAGTGTTGGTATTTGTAGGTACATTGCTTGAAAATGCTAAATAGAACAAGTATTCACATGAATCCTTCTGTGGAGAAGCATCATCAACATCTGCAATGGTGGCTTGTTGCTTAGGTCTAGTTTGACACGCTAGCAAAGTACAAACTTATCACACCTAAAGCATTGAATCTTGGACATGTTCTTCTTGAAGGTGGGTGTATCATCATTTCCTTAGTCACGCATTTCTCTTTAAAGAACCCTTTCTTCCCCATCTTTCCTTTCTTTCATCGGCTATTGAGGCTTAGAACATGAATATCTTCATTCTTTGAACTTTGACCAACACCTCTAGCCACCAATCTTGACTCCTCTTGAATGCAATCAGCTCTCAAGCGATCAAACTTAGGAAGTTTGGATCTTGCACTAATTCCTTGAATGTAGGACTCCCATGATAGTGGAAGACCATTGAGAGCAAGCATCGTCAAATCTTTATCATTAACCACATGACCAATTGTAGAGAGCTGATCTCTCAATTCCGAAATCCTCATGAAATAGGCAATCACTGTTTCTCCTTTCGCCATCTTCACATGGTGAAGTTGTTGCTTCAGCGCAAGTGCCCGACTTGTGTTGTTGATTTCATACATCTCCTCCAATGTTTTGAACATATCCCTTGCCGTCTTCAACTTGGAGACAATGGGAACAATATGGTCTTTGACAAAATCAACCAACAACTTCTTTGCCTTGATGTCTTTCTTCCTCCATTGCAACTCCTCATCTTCCTCTTCTGGTTCGGGAACTTTGGTCTCCACAAACTTAGCCAAATCATTCTCTTCCAATGTGAGCATGATTCTAAACCTCCATGATGTATAGTTGGATGCTCCCCTCGAAGTCCATCCTCATTTTCAATCTGATCACCATCTTGATTGATGTAGAGATAGACAAAGAATTAAGACGAAGAGAATAGAGTAATGCTGTAGTATCAAATCTGATCACGATCTTCTCAAACCTGGCTCTGATGCCATGTTAGTTTTATGATCAGATTTAGATGCACAGAAATTAATTCAAAACACAACACAATACACAACAGATACCCTGGGAAAACCCTCCTCTTGAGGGAGAAAAACCCAGCCAATAATATCTCTTATATTATTGAATCAATAATGAAGTCTCCTTTTACAAAATGAGGCCAATATGAGAGCCTAATACATGCACCAACAGATGATGCAAACTCAGCTTTTATCACAGGTAAGCTGCTAACACAGACTCAGGCTGTATGAGTAATTCGCACTGCAAATGATGAAGAACTCGCACTGTCCTATGATGAATTCGCACTTGATATAATTGGTAATGAACTGAATGCTGAATGGATGATTCACAATGAAATAATCGAATGAATATATATACAATATGAAGAGGCGTGTCTCTCCAATCATATCAGGTCGGTCTCAAAAGAATTATATCTTTTACTAATTTAATAAATCGGCCACCTCAAAGTCGTGCCTCCTGATTAAATTCGTGACTTTACAATGCATATTTATCAAAGGAATGACTTTCATTAAGACGATATAACAATACAAATATACAACGCTACATTTAATTATTATCTCATGCTTTACCGAAGGTATCACCGAAGTCGCTACTCTATCTTCAACAGAAATTAAAATAATAATGTTAATTTTATGTGTAAGCACAATTTTTTTGAAATTAAAATAATAATGTTAATTTAATTGCATATGTGATCAAATTTAATAATAGTACATTAATGCTATTAAATTTATTAATTAAATTTTCATTTATTTTTTATTATAATTCATAATTTATAATTAAGATTTTAAAAATAGACAATTTCTTTTTGTGAATATGACACTATTTTATAAATTGTAAAATAGACATCTGACTGTGAAAAAAATAAAAATGTGAAAGTGAATTTTTATTTTAAGTTTAAATTATTATTCTTTATTAAATTCTTTTATAATTATATTTTTGTTTTTGAAGGATTGTTTTGAATGAAATAGCTGAAGGAGACAAATCTTGAATAAAATTTTCTAGGTTCTTTTTTAAGCAACTTGTTTTTTTGTTTTTTCCAAAATGTAAACTAGAGACATTTGGAGATGTGGACATGTTGTCTCCCTATCACTAGGTATGTCTCATATTGTAAGGAAATAGGGTAACAAAATAACTTCCTACATTAGCCTTGAGAGGAGGGTAACTTAAAAACTTTTCAGATCTTTACAATAGTTATAGAAACATAAACAAATATAAACATAATTATCATGCATACCACAACACGGTGATTTACGTGGGAAAAACCCTTTCAGGAGAAAAACCCCAAACTCTAAAAACTGCCCAATATATTATTCAAAAATCAACAAGATTACAATATAGTAATATACTTGTAGAACATGCTTCTCACAGGAGTATCGCCAACCAAAGATCCAGAGGCAACTCAACAACTATCAGACTCACACAATACAATAGTGCAATCCCTAGCCACAATACAATTGTTGGAATGTGTCTAGTGTTTCCCCTTAGGATTTGTGGCATGGTTTAACAACCTCCTACCGGTCCTTAATTGGGATGGTAGTGGTTTTCTTGAACAGGTGCACCTTTTGGGAAAAATAGCCAGCTCAACTCCAATAACAATTCCCTCAAAATAGGGTTGCCTTCTAGGGAAAGACAAGCCAACAAAATATCTACTGTTAGATCTAAGACTTAATGATGAACAACCAGATTTACAATAATAAAATATACTTAAAATGTGGCTTGGGGCATGTTGACGTGGTTTTGAGACCGCATCAACACGTAATAAAGTTTCCCAACCGATGCTCCCATCCTCTTGAACAAAGTATTCAAGATGCTAAGATTAAGTAGTGCAAGATCATGCTTTCAACCTGGGCGTTCAATACTCTAGGAATACCCTCGCTGGTTTGGATGTGAGTTGCCTGTTCTCACGAGGGGACTTACACAATTGTTCGATAGCTGACAACAGACAGTAGACTAAGGGCTTTCGCGTAATTCAAATGATTTGGCAGGTGAGCACAAGTTTCCTAATTCTAATCGAAAATGAACTGAATTTAAAGGGTGTAGGGATAAGAGTGTTCTAGCCTACTCTAGGGTGTGGGACATGGCGATCAATTCTCACAAGCTTCAACCAAGCTCCGTTTTGCCTCACTTCGGACAGCTTCTGCGGAACTGGTGCAATCTTCAGAGGAGTGACTTAAGATGTTCAGATCACGATTTAGCATGAAGACACCATCACAACGACACATGCCAACACATAAACCATAATCGAAGTTAAGCTTCACAAAGTTCCAGTTGACCATGCAAGGCGAACCCACCGTCAGCGAGCCCGCTAGGCAGTGGACGCAACTGCCTTGTTCAATGGCACTACATTCGCACTACTAAGTACTTTGTACATGAAATGAAATCTACTTTACTTTGCTACTTCAAGATGCTACTGAATTGAAGGACTAAGAAGCCTCAACAACTATTCACTTACAAAGAGGAATTCCACCATCAATGAAAATTTTTATTATGAAAGCATACATGATAACTTCTTACAAAGTATCCAAAGGTAAGACTTTCCTTCCTTTTCAATCTAAACTATACTATCAACTATCTAATTGCTCTCTACTCCTTCTCTACTATCCTAACTCTGATCTAATTCTCCTTCTAATGAGATTACAAATGAGGGGGACTCCCCCTTTATATAGCTAGCCCAGTCCAAAAGACGGCTAGGGTTACAATCGGCTGGATGGCCCGGGACAGCAATTCTACCTAAAACAACAAGATTCGCCCTAAAAACCCACAAAGGAGAGTAAGCAATAAACGAGCCATATATGTCCATTATTCCTTCTAGAAGATTCCATTTGTAGACGCGTTCACACTATTCCTGATCTTCTTTCTTGGCGTTGTTCTTTGACTTCTTCCACTTGAGGGTCTTCATCTTTGTCACTTAAGTTATACTAAGTCTCAACACTTAGCCATTTTCTTGCAAATTTTCTTTCTTCATGTGAAACTTATAACTTTATCTTCCTCTAAAGGTTGTAATATCATCGTGCTTCACTACTTCAAGTCATCGTGCTCTGGCCTCCACGCTCATCCTGCAAAACAAGCAAGGAGAGAAGCATTAGAACACTTCATAATGTAAACTTAACTCACTTACCAGGATTTTCATGCTTTGATCTCCAAGCGTTCATCGCCAACTTCGTGTTCAAGTTCATGCCTTAGACAAACTTCATCTTTGAGAAATTCATTTCACTACCTGGGGCTCCGATACTCAATTTCGTTCAACTCTGGCTCTGGAAGACTATCCTCACGAAGGATTTAAGCAAATTCACCTAGGCAGTTCATTTCAAATTCATCGTCTGGAGGATCTTACCTTGAGAACACATTTTCTTCACACTTGCCTTAGAAAATTTTAAAATTTTCCCTTAGGAAAATTCATCAACCTGGTGCCCATCAAAATCTTCACCCTGAAGGCCGAAGCGAAGCATGGAAAACTTTAAAATCAACTCCTCATCGATAATCTTCAATACCCAGAAGAAAATTTTCCTCAGAACGCGTTGAACTCATGGGTGCACAACTAACGGGTTCATTTAATTTTCTTGAATTTTGCACCTTAGAAAATAATTTCCCTGTGAAATTTAAATCTGTTTTTCACATCTGTGAAGATCCTGTTGCTCTGACTTGAGAAATATTTATCAACCCGTGCAGCTGGCATTCACCGACTTCATCACTGGCAACTTCACTCGGACTACAGGAAAATCTTATCTCCCTAGAGCCTGGGCGTATTTTCTAGAGGAGGAAACATTTGTGCCTTAGAAAAATTTTGATCACCTTGAAAATTTTGCCTTAGGAAAATTTACTCAACTCTGTCCACCTTGCCTGCGAGGGAAAATTTCAGTTCATCAACTTACTTAGAAAATTTTTCTTGAAGGCGCATCACACTTAATTTATTTTTCATCTGGCATGCATTATTCATCCTTTGTATTTTATTCTCCATAAAATTTCCAAGGCACTAGCAATCATCTTCAACATCTTGGATTTTATTTCACACTTAGAAAATATCTTCATTTGGAGCTCCAACGCCTTAGAAGAAATTCTCATCACTTCGTCCTATATTTCACTCCACCATCCTAGGCGCATAGCACTTGGAGAAAAAATATCACCACGCCTAGCACTTCACTTTATACTTCACACGCGTTAGAATTTTTTTTCCAACACTTCACCACCTTAGGCGCTAGGAAAACATCTTCAACATCTTCAACACCTTAGGCCTTGGGCGCATTTAGCACTAGATGAAGGAAAACGCCTAGCATTTACCACCTTTACCACGCCTTGAGGTATTTTCACTCATCTTTTACTCCATTCACCACCTTTCATTCACTTTTACCACCTCAACTTGGGCGCATTTTGCATAAGCAAGAGGATGACTCTTCAACTTCTCGTTTTTCGTCTTCACATGCTCTGTTTTGGGCGCATTTTCATGTAGGTGAGGGATGAACTTGTTGACTTGTTGACCCACTTCTCCCTTGGGCGCATTTTGGCCTTGCTGGTGGATGAAACTCATTGACCACTTTGAGTTCTTTGTCTTTTGGGCGCATTTCACCCCTGCTACAGGATGGGCGCATTTAGAGGAGTGAGGAGGACGAATTTCATACTTAGAAAAATTTTCCAACCTTCTTTCTTCAAGTTGGGCGCATTTTGTTCTAGCTACTGGACGAGTTTCGTTGACTTTTCTTTGACTTTCTTCTACTTGGCGCATTTAGCCAGTGGAGGTGGATTTTGATACTTAGAATTTTTTTGTGCTTCAACTCCACCAACTTGAGCGCATTTTACATGGGGAGGTGGATGAAAACATGTTAGAAAATTTTCAAACACCTGGAAGGCAAGTTGGGCGCATTTCACCTGTGGTGGAGGATAAACTTCGGACTAAGACATTTTCTTTTTTTTTTTTCTGCCTGCTCCCCCATGCTTTACTATAAATAGTAAGTCCGCTGATTTTGCATCTCTGAAGCTCAGAACTACTTGAATTTTAAACACTCGCATCCCATGACCCCTTGTCCTATCGACCGCCATTTTAGCAAGCTCGCTATATTTTAGCCCATTTCGAGGTGATTTACTATAAATAGTAACTTCTTGTTTCTCGTAGCTCCCCGCCCATTGACTCGGAATTTTAATGAGGCGCCTCACCACGTGACCTGCTGGCTGACACCGGCGCATGCACTCAATTTACTATTTTTAGCCAGTTTCCAAATTGACTTACTATAAATAGTAAGTGCTCCGTTTGACTTGAAATTTTACCAGCAGATAGCCTAAAGGATGTTGATCGCTGTGGTTTACACCGGTTTTCGAAAATTATGACTTTTTGCCCCTCTTTTCAGGCTCTGAAGTTGAAACCCTAATTTGCTCTGCATGCGTATCAAATGATTCGCTTTCTTCGCTTTTTGTGGCATTATGACGTACTGGTGATTCTAATCATTGAAGTACGCCGACACACCGCTAAAAATAGCAAGTTCCCTTACATCGAAAGGAAAGTATATCTTCGCTTGCATGTCACACCATCAGCGAAGCTCTCAAAACCCACCAGAATCACCCTCGGACATGCAAAAGAAAACCTTTGACATGCAAGCCCTGCACTTCTAAGATCAATTCTCGAAGTTGTCGCCTTGTTTTGCATGTTACATCGCTATGGAAGGTCTCGAAACCCATGAATAGTAATGACATGCGTAGAAGAACTCGATTCCAGCCCGGAATTTGTCCCTAGTTTCCACTGCTAAAAATAGAAAGTTGTCCGTTTTCGCTCAAATTTTGCATGCGAGCAGCCTGATGCGCTCTGAATACAATGTGACTGTCGGAATCTCAAAAATGTTGGCGAATTACCTGCAATTGCACACTTACTAAAAATAGTAAGTACTCAAAATTGATGGAAATTTATCGAGCCCATTGGAAGCATACCGACAACAACGCTAAGCTCAATTTTCAATTTATTCACTTTGTTCGACCTTTTGGGTTGATTAGAGCCGGAAACCCTAATTTTAGACTTGGTCAATTTCACGCTTTAAACTCACTGATGGGCGCAACCCCAGAAAGACGGACATCAGAAAAGTGACAGAGCGAGAGAGAGAGAGAAAAACCCAAGCCAAAAGACCAGAATGGAGCAAAATTAGGGGGTCCCCATTTGCAATGGGGCGATGTGTGAAAAATGTCACAACAGGTGACCGCCTAAACCCCTGCCGAGGCACACAACCCTAGAACCCCCTACTGGGGAGATGGGCCCCCAAACCCTGCAGGGGGGTACCTCTCGCTACAACCCCCCACACTCACCTATCAACAATAACCTTTTTGTAATTGCAAGGTTGAGACACATTTTTCCTAACATATAACTATCTATGGTATGCGAACCATGTCCTGGTATCTAAAACACATCCCAAGGGGTTAGAGACATGTCTCCCTACTACTATGGTTAATATGGAACAAATTCAAGCTTTTTAGATGGAAACTACTTAGTCTAATTTAAAGCTAAGTGAGCATGTACTAGAGCTAAGACTAACGACAAGACAAGAGACATGAAATTAGAAAGAGGAAACACAAAATTGAAACATAAATATACACTAAACTAGAAAAGGAACTCACAAGAGGTAAAATTGAAGCTTGTGCACCTAATGGATAGAAATTGTATGAAGCTGGTTTGTTGGAAAGTATGTTAGGATGTTGGAGAAATTTGGAAGCTCCAACAAGTGTTGCTTGATAAAGGGGTAAGGCAGGCCGTGTCTTGGGGGTGTAGATGTCCTAATAGGGGTGCTTGTAGTCTTTTATTAGACTACAACCAAATTGGAAATTTGTAAGAGACTCACCTTTGTCTGAGAAAAATTAATGAAAGAACACCCAAATTTGATAGTAGAAACATTGCTCAGATTAGACAAGTTAATGCAAGTTGGAAATAACACAAACAAATTCAATTCAATTGTGAATAATCGAATGAGGGGAGGGTGCAGATTTAATAGAAATAACGCTGTTACATCCAAATCTCATTTAGAATGCATAATATGAGTTCTACCACCAAAATTAGATTATAGTTAATGCAAGGATATCACACACAATGGCTGAGCAATGACATGTGCAAATCATGAAAATACATCTCATATATGCTCACAAGTCAACAATATGTAATGAATCCACAAACCCACACATACAGTACTTAGGAAGTATTGGTAATTGTAAATTGAAATCAATTAATGAGTTAGGCAATTTGATGCAAACAGAGAACTATTCATAACAGTGAGCAAATACTTCGTGAAATTACATGTGAACGAACCATATGTTGACTGTAGATTGTACCTGCCTAGCTTGAATCGATGGAATGCTAGGTAATGGTGACGAGAGTGTAAATCACGACTTCCAGGACTATGATATTCACACTGTTCGAGCCAAATATTAGTGACGACTCAGACCCGACCCAAGGCAGTTCCGATAGATGTGATGTGCTCTTGAAACTCTGGATTCGTGGGTCGCTCCATCAAACTTAGGTAAGTTTGCCACACTCAATGACTAGGAAAGGTCGTGTATTGGAGGTAGTTCACAATGCTTGTTGCCCTTTATAGTGGTGCCAAGCCTCAAGCAATGACGTCGTTCAATAATTGTCACAGACCTGCGAGGGTGGATGCAGTGAATCAGGAAAGAATGGTGCAAATGACGGAAAGTAGAATCTACAGCGGCAAGGGAGATGGTCGTCCCACCTTGTGCGTCCCTGCAGAGGTTTTCGTCCCTGATGAAGGCTTGCCAAATCGTCCAAAAACTGTAGATGGTGATCTCAAATGAAATCAGCCGCATGTATAAATACCTGCGAGAAACTCTCACACAGCCATAACCAACATGAAGGCTAGTCGGCCTCGGAAACTCAAAATATAAAATATTATTATTATTATTTTATTTAATATTTAGGACTATTTGAAAACACTTTTACAATTTCCCTCCAAATTCAATTTATTTGGGGACATGACAGTCCTCCCGTCTTTGAAATTGTGTGCCCTCAAGCAATTCACACTTGTATACCAAACCAACTACCTTCTGTTAAATACTCAGATCCCATATCAATCTCAGGGTCATTGCCCTGCCATTCTGTTGGGCTACTTTGATGTAACCATTGCTAGCATCATTTCCCTTCTATAGCATCTCGTGGGGTACTTAGTCAATCATGCCAATCTTGATGGCCTCATATTCTTCCAGCATGCTCTGTTGGAGAATACTGCTATGCATCCTTGAGACAAAATAAACATCTCTCATCCAAACTCCATTAATGATCTAATCAATCTTCGAACCAAGGAGTGTGAATGTTTCTTGGTCAACCTCTATGAAGTTTTCTTCTCTTATTTTAGTTATAACCTTCCTCATCCCAATGTCATTAGTGCTTTCGTGATAAATTTGCAATTTCTCCTCATGAGGGTCAATCTCAAGTGCATCATTCTTCACAATAGTGTGACTAATAGCATCATCACTTGGTTCATTTACTTCCATACCTGAAGCTTGGCTAGTTGTGTCTTTGATATTGCTTGAAATTAGTGATGTCTCTTCCTTCATCTCCAGCTCTTCATACGCAATAGATGGAGTCTCTCTCACCTTCCCTACATCAATTTTCTATTGGTCCATACAACCATTAAAGGTTGAGAGGGAGCCTCCCTTACCACCTGAACTGCTCCCTTCATTTCCATTTCTTCCAACACTCAGTTGTTGGTTCAGTCCCTTTAGGACTTGAACCATTTCCCTCATGGTGTCCTTCATGGTGAATTGAAATTCTTTGGACTCCTTGATGAATTCCTTACTGAAACCCATGGCAGATTACTCAGGCTGGCAGGATGTCAGGTTTTGATACCACTGTAAGAGACCCACCTCTGTTTGAGAAAAATTAATGAAAGAACACTCAAATTTGATAGTAGAAACTTTGCTTAGATTAGACAAGTTAACGCAAGCTGGAAATAACATAAACAGATTCAATTCAACTATGAATAATCGAATGAGGGGAGGCGCTCAGATTTAATAAAAATAATGTTGTTACATCCAAATCTCATGTAGAATTCATAATATGAGTTCTACCACCAAAATCAGATTATAGTTAATGCAAGGATATCACACACAATGACTGAGCAATGACATGTACAGATCATGAAAATACATCTACTTAGATATGCTCACAAGTCAACAATATGTAATGAATCCACAAACCCACACATACAATACTCAGGAAATATTGGTAACTATAGATTGAAATCAATTAATATGAGTTAGACAATTTGATGCAAATAGAGAACTGTTCATAATAGTGAGCAAATACTTCGTGAAATTACATGTGAACGAACCATATGTTGACTGTAGATTGTACTCGCCTAACTTGAATCGTTGCAATGCTAGGTAATGGTGACGGGAGTGTAAATTGCGGCTTCCGGGAGTATGTTGTTCGCATTGTTCGAGCCAAATATTAGTGACAACTCAAACCCGACCCATGGCAGTTTCGATAGATGTGATGCGCTCTTGAAACTTTGGATTCGTGGGTCGCTCCGTCAAACACAGGTAAGTTTGCCACACTGAGCGACCAGGAAAGCTTGCATATTGGAGTTAGTTCGCAATGCTTGTCGCCCTTTATAGTGGTGCCAAGCCTCAATCAATGACATTGCCCGATAATTGTCACAAACTTGCCAGGGTGGATGCAGTGAATCAGGAAGGAATGGTGCAAATGACGGAAAACAAAATCTACAGCTGCAAGGGAGATGGTCGTCCCACCTTGTGCGTCCCTGTAGAGGTTTTCGTCCTTGACGAAGGCTTGGCAAATCGTCCAAAAATTGTAGATGGTGATCTCAAATGAAATCAGCCGCATGTATAATTACCTGTGAGAAACTCTCACACAACCATAGTCGACATGAAGGCTAGTCGGCCCAGGAAACCCAAAATATAAAATATTATTATTAATTATTTAATAATATTATTATTTTATTTAATATTTAGGACAGTGTTTTAAAAACACTTTTACAATTTCCCTCCAAAATCAATTCAATTTATTTGGGGACATGACAAAATTAAGGTTCTTCAAGTCACATGGGATTAGGATTTGATTGCCACTTGTCCAAAACTTGCTTAGACAGAGAAATAAAGCAAACAAAGTGGTCAAAAGGTTATAAATACATTAGAAAAGTAAACCCTAAATAGAGTGAAAAATAGCAAAACACAACAAAAAGTGAAAGTGAAAGATGAAATGAGTAGAGAAGAGAGGAGGAGTTTTTGGAGAAGTTTGGTAATCTCAAGAGTTTCCCTTTGACAAAGGGTTGAGGATGTCCTAATAGGGGCATGCATGACAATTATGTTTGAGTGCTCTAAAAAAGGAAACTTTGTGATAGTTTACAAACACTTTTTCAATATATGCATATGGCATGTATTTGTTCTACAACACTTGCAAAACAAGAAAACCTACAAAATAGAGTGCTACAAAAGAGCTTGCCTTAGTTAGCTCCTTTGTGGGTTATTCCAACCGAAAAAGAGGAGATGGACAACAAGATAACTATGATGGCTTGTGAAGAGAAGGATGTTAAGGGATGATGATGGCAAGTGGGCATGTAGAAATGGACAAGTAATAAAGGGGTTTTAATGACTATGGAGATAGAAAATGGGCAATACAATGGTATGGGGACCAAAAACCCACAAAAGGGCTAGACCAAAGCTCCAAAAGACTTCATAAAGAAAGCTCTAGTGGCCCCAAGCTCCAACAAGACTTCAATAGCTCTGAAGCAAGAAGTAATGCAAGATTGATCAAATGATGGGATAGCAAGATGTGGATGTCAAAATAAGAGAGGGTTTATTATAGGTTTTCAAAGGGATCCAAGGAAACAAACACAAGAAATAGGTAGGTGAGGGCATTAATGAGCTCTAAGAAATTTTTGGTGAAGATTCCCATAAAAAATTGGTGTGCCTCTTGAGGGGAACCCCAAGGGGGGCCAATGTCCTAATGGGGTTGTGGGTTGCATTTAATGTTGATGCTCCCAAATCATCAAGCAAGGTGAAAGATCACAAGACAAAATGGTGGGAGGTGATTTCAAGTTAATAGGATCTCTAAAATACTCTATTGCTGGTTTTGGTTCAAATCTTGTTTTGGATTTGCGAATTTGGCTCAAGGATTTGATAAATATTTTTAGGGGTTGGGTTTATTTTGAGTTCATCCATACAAAAAATGTAAAAGTCATATAGACACACAAACATGGACACATGACACAGACACAGACACAGACACATATTTGTAGCCTAAAAGTTTGAATTAAGTTTAGAATACCACATAACATCATATGATAAACAAAATCACCATAAACTTGAATGCAATTTAAAACATAAATGATAATATTATAAAATATTTATTGTTTAAACTTCCAGTTCAATATTAAAATAATATCAATTTCAGCAAACAATATTTAGTGTCAGATGGTTATTTTAGATCAACATCATTATCATCATTTACATTAGATGATGTTGCAACATTGTAAGAACCACAAGCAGTGCCATTGCCACTTGCACTAAAAGTGTGCTTGATATTTGGCTTCTAAAATGCAACATGTAGGAAAGTTGAAGCATCCAAGTTAGTATGCTCTAGCTTCATATCCCACAACCTCGTGTCCCTTTCCTTGTAGCCATGTTGTTTGTACGAATGGAGGCGCAAGTTGGAATGCACTACACTAAGTTATTTGTCCTTTTTGAGTGAAATCTATTGCGTTTTACTAAGTAGATGGAGTATGTGCTTTAATTCCTCTTAGATGTAGAGGAACAAGAAACCAATAGAAATTTAAGAGAAAATATATATATAGAGAGAGAGTTATACATTATAAAAATATAAAATCATAAATGAAACTTCAAAGATAATTGTTTTTTATTAAACTTGTGATAAAAGTTTGTTCGAAAGAAGTTGTAGGTGTTGGAATTGTTGGCTATGGAAGTACCACTGTGAGCATTTTCCTTGGACTTGTCACGAAGAGCCTTGATATTTGACCATTAGTGTGTAAAATCAATGAACTCACTTGTGATTACATTCTACAAATTAGGATTAGGGAAGAGTATATAGAATGTTGACATTCAATGAATTCATAATCTTTGTATTGGTACAATCCTCATTGGCACATAAAGAACCTCAGCCCTATAGTATTTTAGACTTGATGTAAAAGCAAGAAGATGTAGTGGGGTGGTCATTGTGTTCCATCCCTCTTCAACAAGTTGGTGCACTTGTTTGAAGAAATTTTCTTCAAAATCTTGCTCTTTCTCATTTATGGTAGTCTTCATGTTTTGAATCATTGAGTTGATGCCATCATATATCTCTTCTAAGCAAGGCTTGTTTGTGTTGATATAATGAATCTTAATTAGAACAAAGCTTGGTGAAACTAAGGAGATATTTCACATGATCTCACTAAGAGTCATCTAGTATCATTTGCTTAATATTTGTTGCCTTGCCTCTATATGAACCAAGTTTGGTTAATGACCCTGTTAGAAAGTGCCTCTCAAACTTTGATAAATTGTCTTAAGATGATTGTGTTAGAGGCGAAACAGGTTTCAACAGACTACTTAAATAAAATAAAATAATTAAACACAAACTTTAAAGAAGACTACACAATCAAATTAAGACTTGAGTTAAAAATAACATTCAAAGTAACTAAGGTGAAACTAAAACATAACATTTTATATTGCTTCACTTACCTTCAAATTGAAAACAATTTAAATATGCTTTGTGGCATGTGGTGGGTTGTGATGAATATTTGGATCTCTTCAACCTTTGCATACAACTTTTGATCCAATCAATTTTGTTGCCATTTTTTTGTAACATAAGATTGAGGGAGTGGACATGACAAGGTGTCTAAAAGATGTGTGAATAATGTTCATTAGCCAACAAACCAACAACTCTACAATTCTTTGCATTGCCCGGTATGACTTGAACAATATTACGAGGTCCTACTTTCTCAACAATTGTGATGAGGACGTTTGCAATAAATTGGCCATCCATCACCTCCCCCTTACAATCCACAACTCTAATTTATTTTTGCTCTTTTAGGAGACATTGCAATGACATTGATCAAAGGCTGATTTTTAGCACTCTTCTATACATCAGAAATAATGGCACCCTTCCCTTGGCCCATAAATATCTTA
>VDFB02145628.1:0-17080 GCA_007258455.2 Sequoia sempervirens | reverse complement strand
GTCATATTCAATGGGTTCGGCTGAACCCACTTAAATATTGTTTTTTTATGGGGGAGGTGACTGGTTCGGCCGAACCCTATGGTTCGACCGAACCATTTAATTGGTTTGGTCGAACCATAGGGTTCGGCCGAACCCATTTGATATGAAGAATGGGAAAAAGTCAAAATTTCCTCTCAAAAAGGTGTAAAACTAATTTATGTGGGTTTCACCTCAAAGACTCTCTTCTCTAGAGTGTTGTAATGTTGGGGTTGACTAGATATATTATTCATTTTAGTGAATGATTGTTGGTTTTTGGATAAGAATATTTTTTTCATGAAGCCACGGTTTCTAACATTTAATCTAATGATGGATATTTTTTTCATAATACATGTTTGGATTTAGTTTCCCTATTTTCTTTTGAAATTTTGGGTAAATGATTGATTCCAAGGGATAGGAAATTAATTCTTAGTGATTGATCCTCAAATAGATGGTTGGTTCACTCTACCTAAACAAGGATCCAAAAAGAGCTAGATATATCAAAAGGATTACCTCGGGAAATCTACTAAAAGTGGAAGTTGGGATTTGGAAATAAGTTCTTGATTATGAAAATATCTTATTTGGATGTTGAAGGTGCTTTAAGGTTAAACAAATAGTAGAAAACCATTTAAAGGAGAAGTACCATAAAAGATAAGTAGACAAATTGTTGGTGACATGTTTTTCCCATCTATTACTTAAAAGGGATACACCAAAAAATTTATTAGAATTAGAGGATTTTATAATAGAAGTAAAGTAATTCAAGTGAAGCTAGCTATGGACAAGTATGCGGCTCAAGACAATATAGTAAATTATCCATATTTTTCTTCAGCCCTTAAATAATTTAAGATTGTTAGATTACTTATAAAGCAACAAGAGACATCCAAAGCATCCTCAACATAGAAAGGTAAGAAAAAAGTATTGGGTTCAACTTAGTTATGAATAAAGCTTGGACAAAGGAATCACATTCATTGATGGAGCAATAGCTTGTGCTTCACCCATTTCCCCCTAAGCAAACCATTATTAGATATGTGGGATTTGAATGTCCAACAATAATCAATGAAGAAGAATGGGGTGAACATTCTCAAGAATTATTTGTAGTTGCTATCAACCAATTATTGAAATGTTGGTGTGTTATTCAACTATTTAAAGAGTCTTTGATGGGAGAAGCTCATGAACATGTTCTAAGTTCATGTTAACATTGCTTGATTGAATATCGGTAAACACATATATAGTTCATTGTAGTGAGCTATGATAACATGTAATGAATTTAAGATGCTATTGTTTAGCATGTGGGTTTTTCTAAGTGTAGTGTTATTATGGTTGTAACCACAAATTATGTGGAGGAAAGCTCACAATTATATTGCTTAAGTTACTAGATTGTGTATGATAATACAAGTGCACATGCAATGATGTCTAGGAGCATGATGGTGTTTTGGGGGACATAGATCTACAACAAGTAGCTAGAAGTTTAATTAGGTGTTTGTCTCAACTACCACAACCACATATGATGTTTAGTTTAGTGTAGGAAGACATGTATGCAATTCAAGTATAGTTAGTCAATAATCTTTGATCTAGTGTGAACAATCATGTATCTAAAAATAGAGAATGTTTTTTTTATACAACACTCTAACATACAAAATAACACATTTTGCGCTAGTCAATCAAAAAGGAGTCCATTTGGATCCAATTTTAAATTTGAATTTGCTAATCAATTAATTATTTATGTAGTGTGTATTTGACTAGACTCATTTCCACTCCATGAATTTGATCTAAGATAATGACGTATACGTTGTAGCTCGGTTTATTTTCTGTAAAACATTGTGTCTTGCTATATAAAATCTTCATTCAAAATGGTGAAGGCCAAATAATGAGAGCATTGTACTGTTTACGTTGCAGTCAGTGGCATTCATTTTCTTGCGAGTCTTTTCATGTTCTTTCTTTCTCTCTGCCATAAAGATTTGGCTGCGTCATGGCCTTTAAAGTCTAGATAATCTTTTGAATTTCTTTCTCCAAAGGTATGCATTCATATTGAACACGTCTACTATTAACGTCATTCAATACTGTTAGCAACTGTTGACGACCAAGACAAAAATGGATGACTATCACATGAACAATACTGTTTGAAAATGAAATTCTTGTATTCTGTACAGGAACTTCATATTTGTATTTGGTTATTCATCGTAATTTATTGGTGAGGAAAGCAAATAGATCCATATCATTTTGGAATTCTTTATCTGTACTTTTCTATTAAGGTATCAACAACAACAGGAATTATGCAAGGAAAAAGATTATATGTTGGGTACGGTACAATTCTGAAAGTATGGGATGGGGTCGAGAATATTATCTTTTGTGTAGTATAACACTCATAAAATATAAGATATGATTGAAAGAATAATATTTTTTATACGAAATCATATGTAGATTTAGTACTTCCTTCTCATGATAATTCCAATTGTTTCATTAATATAAAATTAATATAATATTATTAGTTTAAAGATTTTGTACTTAACATTTTTTAAAATTATATATTATCATCTATACAACTTTATATGGTAGGGATAAGCTCATCTTTATTTAAGTTGAAAAACATGTGGATGAGTTTTCAAAAACCAACAATATCATTATCTAAATAGTTCTTCTCATATTACTTTAAATCTTATGTATTATCACATGAACATTAATCTTTGAATAATATCAATTTTTAATGTTTTTTTTTTTAAAATTATATGCTTGGTATGATATAATTCTTAAGTATGGGATGATATTGAGAGAATATTGTCCTTTACATGAGGGAATCATGTGTAAATTTAGTGCTCTATTCTCATGAGAATTTGAACTGTTCTATTAACTTAAATTATATATATATATATATATGTATGTATGTATGTATGTATGTATGTATGTATATATATATATATATAGGTATGGCAAAAAGGTATGTATGTATGTATGTATGTGTGTGTGCATCATTCACATAAAGTTATATTGGAGAGAATATTGTCCTTACATGAGGGAATCATGTAAATTCTAGCGTCGGCCTCACAGAAATTTCTAACCGTTCTATTAATCCTAAATGATATATACATATATATACATATATATATATATATATATATATATATATATGTATGTATGTATGTATGTATGTATGTATGTATGTATGTATGTATGTATGTATGTATGTATGTATGTATCATTCACATAAAGTTATATGGAAGGGGTACAAGTTTGATCTTATATAAATTCTCAAAAACTAACACTATTGAACATCTCCTATAGATTATTTCTACACTCTAAGAAAGTACAACCAATTGATCCTAGCAAGGCAACCCTTCAAGTCACAATGGATGTACTCCATCTCAAAGGGTAGGTGAACAAAGATGAATCAAAGGATATATATAAACTTATCATTGCATTAATACAAAATTTAATGTAATAATACATGTAAAAGTGTTGTAGCCTTGAGTAAATAGTATCCTTATTTGATACATGAAAATTTTGGACTTGTTGAACAATTATGTAATTTTTATTATTTTATGTTTTTCATTTTCTATTGATTTTATAGGGTTTTTTTAGAGCACCTTACTCTTATATTCTTAGATTATTTAGTATAAATTATCAAGTATAGTTTCATTTTAAAGTGTTTGACATTTTGATGGATCTATTATGGTAACACAAAGTAAGTTAAATATGGCATTGTTGTCAAATGTAACATAGCCACTTAAGAGTAGTCAAGAACATCATCAATACCATTTAAAATTTTCTTCATCACCAAAAAGGTGCAAACCATTACAACATCTTAGGATAGGTGCAAAAAGTTGGGTTCACTCTTCGGTCAAAAAATGAAAGTATTTTTCTTGAAAATCAAACTTTTTCATAATTAGATTAAAAATTTGAAGCACTTACACTTAAAATCTTAAAAATGTCCAATAATATGAAATGTGGGATTTTTAGTCTAGTTTTCAAATATGTAATTTATTTTAATACCCAAATAATACAAATCAATTTTGCATAGGATTGTACAAAACCCACTTTTTTAAAGTCATTTTTAAAACTATACTATGCATGTGTCCCACAAGCATAATTTGACCTAAATTAAACTATCTTTTTAACTCCTTTTGGGAAAGGATGTGTATTATATTAAAGATTGATGAGGATATTTTTTTATATATTTTTTCTAATTTTTATTTTTTTAATTATTTTTTATTGACCCCAAGTGCTATTTTTGAAAACCCCTCATGTTTGGCAAGCATAATTTGAGCTAAAGTAATCATTTAAAAAAATAATTGTGTAAATACTTTTTTGTAGATTGATGAAATATATATTTTTTAAAGAAATTTCAAAAATTAAAAGTTACTAAAAAAATATGAACACTTGACACATTTCAATTTTATGTACCAATTTCCTTATAAATTAATTAAAAAAAAAACAAAACTAATCAAGTCATAAAATAATTTATATATTTGAAAACTACACATTGTCATTTATAAAAAAATCTAAAAAAAAAGTCGTCAACCATATTGGGGTAAGTGCACAAAGTTGTGATACAAAAAGGGGGTCTTAAGATGACACCTTCTTTTCATAAAATCTGTAAAGTCTGATGTTTGACAAGAAAATGAAGATAGTTACACTCAAAAATTGAAGATGCAACAAGAACAAGAGTTGTAGTGCTTTGAATCTACTTTCTAAACTACTAGATTTTTTGAAAACAGTGAAGTTTAAGGGTTTGAAAAAGGGGAAGCACACAAAGTGGTCCTATTTTTATCAAAAAAACATAACATAGCATTTGTTGTGCTTCCCCAAAAATGATTACCTTTTTTTTAGAATCTCAAAAATCACTTCAGTGATAAATTAACTAACACCATGTAGTTTTTGATAGATGGGGAAAAAAGGGTTTGAATGGACACGAAACCATGTACAACAAGTTTTGAATGGACCCAAAACCATCAAGACTTACAGGGGTCCCAGACCCACACCAAGATGAACAAGCTGCACAAAGGATAGACTAAAATACAACCAGCAGCAAACCAGGGACACATCAAGACAGCAACCAACCACAAGCCAGTAGGTTGCCAAGAAGAGCATCAAGAAATCACTTGAATCTTGACTTCATTGGTTTTGACGGGCCCAACAACCCACTACACTCCATTGTTATAGACAAGACCATCAGCCCATAACACAAGGTTTTGACAGGGACGTTAAACCCAATACAACTTTTCATAGTACAAATCATGATCAGAGCTCCACCAGCAGAAGTAGCAGAGTCCAGCAAAGCATCCCTTCCCAAAATATAGGAAAGGTAAACACAAAAGCATAAAGCTCCAACAGTATCCTTCAAAAGTCATTTGTTCTTTCCACCTCTATAGAAAAGAAAACCCAGCTTCTCGTAGCTGCAACTGTCAATGATCGTGGGGTTGAAAGTCTCAAAGATCTGCTTCCAAATCAATATCTCCACCTCCATAGAAGATAAAGAAAACATCTCAGCAAGAAGGTTCCCATCAAAACCCAAACCACCATAAAACAGGGCTTCAATAGCCCCCCAACAGCTTTTCCAAGCACAAAAAGCCGCATCCCACTCCACCTCTATAGGAGAACAGTCACTTCCAACCACATCCATCTCCCCCTCAATAGAAGATAGGACCACCTCCATAGGAAAGACCAGAATAACCCAAGGATGCACCGAAAGCGGCTTGAAAAGCAAAGCCATGGAACCAAGAAGGCGAGGGACAGATAAACCCCCATTGCAACAAAAACCAGGGGTCAGAAGAAATAAACAAAGACACACAGACCCCATCCTAAAAAGGAAAGCACCCCAAAGAGGCCCCGAAGGACTCCATGGCAGAAGCACCTCTCCCAATAAAACAAACAGCGCTTCAAGGAACAAGGAGAGACAAGAAACAATGAAACCAACATTTTCCTGCCAAAGGGACAGCTCTGAAGTTGAAGCAAACAAAGCAACCCTTAGATAAACAAACAAAGAGCTCTCCCAGTTAGGGTTGAAATAGCCACCAGATATCCCAATAGAAAAAACACAAGCAACGAAAGCCCCAAGCAGTAAAAGGAAACCAGTTGAGAACAGGGGCCAAGAGGGAGCAGAGAAACTACCAAAAGTCTGTGAAACGGACTGAGAACAAGCAAAGGAAACAGAAGCCCTAAAATACACAGTTATGAAGCTCAACCTATCAGGGAAATTCCATCTGCCACACAGTCCCACAGAAAAACAGGAAGCCTCCAAACACCCAGGAAAAAAAAGAAAAACATAAGAAGGCAGGGGCCCAAGATAAGAGAAGAAGCCGACCCATCCTGAAACTGCCTTCACCAACAAAGGAGGAAGGTCCACCCACCAAAGGGGAGAAAGAGGCCACCCCTCGGAAGAAGGAACATGACCCTCCACAAGAATACTGTCGCCAGGCACAAATATGGCCTCAACCAAAGACCAAACCCCCCACAGACACACGCCAACCCCAGAAGAAAGAAGGGCATCCGCAGACAGCCAAATCCTCCACCAACCACCAACAAACCCTGATACCAGTCCACCACAAACAGGGCAAACCCCAACACCGTGAGTCCACCGCCGCCATCATCTTCATCCACTCTTCATCTCCACCGCAGAATATAGTTTATGTTGGTTTTTTCAACTAATTTTTTAATGAATATATAATATTTTACTAATTTTCAAAGTGGACACATCCTAAAAAGAAGAAATTTGAGCATGCTCCCCCCTAATTTTTTTGAAAACTATTCAAAAAAAAATTTTATCAATATGCATATAATAGAGTCTAGTTTCTAAAAAACTAATTTGTTTCAAAATTTGATGAACGCATAAAAAATTATACCCAAACTATAATGCCATGCCACGAAACCCCAAAGGACAACACATCCAACTATCAACTATGCACAATTTTTTTAAAAAAGTGAAACAACACAAAGATCATACTATCAATTACATCGAATTTAAACTACACACATACATATGCTCTAACTATGTCCTTTATGGTATCATTTAACTACATTATGAACATAACACTTATCCAATCTAAACATACATTGTAAAACAACTAATAACAAGAGTTCAATAAAATCCACTACATTTAATGAATTTAAATATATATATTTCCACATACACAATGCCATTTAAGATATTAAATTATGAACCAATGAATACATATACAACCCCCTATTTATAAGGGTAGATCATTACATTGTTTACAAGTTTGCATCAATGCTTCCCAACATACAATGGGAAAGATACATCAAGTACATGATAAGATACATCTAGAATGATTACATTACACAACATCAACAATGTATCAAGTCCGGTACAACATTCAGAATCTCTGCATAAGGAACAACATCCATGCTCACAAACATCAACTGGGAACCCAATGGAGTCTATAGCATGTTCCATCCAACCATGTGGGACCCTAAGGTCCACCCCCCGTGCTAGGAGATGACAATAAGGACCCACTACACAAGCAATCAAGCAACCAAGGGCTAACATGCCTCCATCATACAAGGTACACAAAACATCACATACCAGTGACACCGCTTCCAAAGGCATGCATCAACAAAGGGGAAACAAAAAACAAGGGAATGCTAGGTTGCTAAAGGTAAGAGTGTCATCACATGGTATCAACATGGGTTATCCTGGGAGTTCGACCCCTCTACTAACTCCAAACCTCGGCCCCCAAATGGTACCCATGCAGAACTACACCATCCTTTCATGGGGACAAGGATGTCTAGTCATGCCAACGAGGATCTCCTGGTAGCCACCTTGGCCCTGACACTTCCAATGGCCTTCCCAGCTCATCCTGAGCCTGTACTAGCACTCTAGGCTATGAATGAGGCAACAAAAATTATCTTATTAATTTATGTAAAATCCCATCCCAAGATTAATTAATTAAATGTTATCACTTGTTTAATCCAACTCTTAATGGGTTATCCTAGCAACCACTTGTGGGCCCCGACCCCCACTTGAGAGCCACTCCCCCTAGTAGCACTAGAAGACCCAAACATCAACAAGGTAAGCCATCTTCCACAAAGTACAAAAAGATCACAAGAACCAAAACATAAGCGAGGCATGAACCATCTCGCACAAAGTTCACATCATAGAAGCAATATAACAATGCAAGGCTAAAACCCACATAAGCACAATACATGAAGATAAGAACAACAGTTCCACAAAGAACAAAACGGGAAAATCCAGCGTGTAAAAAATCTCCCTTAACCTTTGGAAGTCTATCCAACCATATTTTTTTTTGCACAAGGACTCCCCATTCTGAAATAATGATTCAAAATCATCTCCCTTCCAAAATTGACACAATACAAGAACACACAATAGCTAAACACATAAAGAATCTACATAACACTTAATACAACGTAAGAGAGAAAATACATCATTATAAGGGATCATCAAGTCCACACTTTCAACAATTTCCACAATTATCTAATTACATAATAAATCGTTCTTCTTACTATTTAATATTTCCAAATTCTTTAACTAACATTATCATTTATTTGAAAAGGCGAAAATGTCCTTCTCAACATTTAAATAAATACACTCTTATTTTTATACAAGTATATATATATATATATATATATACACCCATCTTTGTATGTATATATATATATATATATATATATTACACATGTATATATAAATATACACAATTTATTATTATAGACTATTTTCGGAAATGAAATATATATGTATCAATATAAACTGTGGTATGAAAATTAACTACAGATCTAACCATATTTATATATAAAACATTATAAATGGTGCTGTTATCAATCTTTCATTATTCTGCAGGTAGAATGCAAAACATAAGCAACAAATTACATCGAAATTCATTCCTTAATCAATCCACTCAAAGTGAAGTATATATATCAAATCATAGGCATTACCATTTCGACGCCCACGCTCACAAACTTTATCACCAGTGGAATCAGGTATCAAACAACATAGACATATATAATTCGAATAGTAACAAAATCGAATGTTAAATACATATATCAACAATTAAATCGAATGCTAAAAGAACTGGTTTCTGCAAATTAATGGAACGCCTCAACTATCTACAACAAATATTGGAAATGCTACATGAAACAATAACAAACGGGGCTTGCCTTAAAACTAGTGATGGCTGGGAAAGAAACAATCTGAAAATAATGTTCGAATATTTGACCCTCTGTATGGTTCGCTCTACAGAAAGCAAAAAGGGAAATTTAAAAAAAGGAAAAGAGTTCGGCCATGGAATAAAACAGTAAATCAAAGCCTAAACTGGTGGCATAGGCATGAGTTCTACACTTAGAAACTTCTACAGCTACAAATCGAACTCCAATACTATTATGCCTATCAACTGACATAAGCAAAACTGATATTTCGAATGCCAAAGGAAGAAACACAGCTTCAGAAGGTAACTCGCCTTAAGGGAAGCTATATTTTTTTTTAAAAGTTGAATACACAACATTAAAATAGAAATAGCGATATAAGCATATATCCAAATGCAACCAAAAATATTGATTGCAAGCATGAGGCCAATGATATAAACAATAGGTAGAATGCATATTCTATGATTTTCAAAACGAATTAAAATAGTTGATTACCACAATCTCAAGCATGTCGAATAGAAAACAATCATTTTTAGCAGACAAGAGAAGGAGAGATCGTTCGCAAATAACAGATAAATGAAACAAGAGTGAAAATGATTCCAACTTGAGATCCAATGCTTCGGAGACGGAAAAAGAAGTGTCGAGATTAATACTATTGCAGCAACAATCATTTCCTCCAACTCCTTGATCAATCTTCAGAAAATTTTCCCACTTCGAAAACAATTGTTAAACCGAAAATTTGTATTTTTATAAATATTCTTGCAGACAAATTTCATTCAAAAACAAAAATCCCATATCCAAAAACCTCCCCAAAAAAGATCATTATTAAAACAAGGAAAGTGATTCGATTTTTTTGAAAACCAAAAATCAAGCAATAATAACTTAATAAGACAAGTTTCTATTTCACAACCAGTTCGAAGCCATGCATGGACTCGAACCCACTTTTTCTACCTTTTAATTTGCTTTAACAACTTGTTCGAAAATATCCTTCAATTTATTTATTTAAATTTTTTTTTTTTCACATTTGAATAATTAAATTCCAATGATAATAAAATTAACAATTATCATTAAATTTAATTATAATAATACTTTGTACAAAATAATTTAATTTAATTAATCATCAATAAACCATATACTATCTATTTTCGACATTGATTTATTTAATTATTTATTGTAAATTCCAAATTAATTAAACAACCTTATAACTCAATTTAATTTAATTTAATTGATTAAACAAGACAACTAATAACAAACTTTATCGAACATTGAGAAAGGGCCGATCACGAAGGGACACTACACAAACTAGGACATGTTGGTTTTTGACAAAAAATAGAGACATTAACAAAATAAGTTAAAGATGAAAACCTTAATATAATCAAAACATAAAAAAATATATGGTTAGATAGGTAAGAGAGAGCTTAATGTCATCATGGTATTTTTATAAATTCGTATTGAAAGATGTGCAGACCTGATAGAGAGCATGGCAAAAAATGTGTGAAATTTTGTTACCTTTTCAAAAAAACACGTCCTTAGCATGAAATGGTCATCCAACCCTTTGGGTTTGATGCCCAAGAAAAATCCAACCCAAAGGGTTGGTATTTCCCAATGTAAGCCATTTGACACTAACCAAATGAAAATACATCATTTGGCGAGCACCAAATATAAATACATTTTTAGAATACTAGAGCCAACTTATCTTTATCTTTCTCTATCTCTCCCACTTTGATTAGGCTTAGAGTTTAGGGTTTATGATTGATAATGGATATTTGATGTTTTACCTTCCACTCCCTCTCTGCCTCCTTCCCTCTTAACTAATACTTCCCTCTCTTCTCTCTCTTCCCTCTCTAGGTCTCTCCCACCCTCTCTCCCTCTATACCTTTCCTTCCCTCCTTAATCCCATCTCTATGCTTGCCTCCCTACCTCTCTCTTATTCTCTCTCCCTTTGTTATTGTTTCTCACCCATCTCTCTCCATTCTCTCAATCACTACCTCTCCCTCCCACCCTCTTTATCTCCCCATCTCCAAGTCTCTCCATCCTTCCCTCTTTACCTCTCTACCTCTCCCTCCTTGTCTTATTATCCACCTCTCTCACCCTCTATCTCTCTCACCTCATTCTTCTCTCTCTCCTCTTCTCTCCCCCTCACCTCTCTAGGTCATCACTCTCTATCTCCTCCCTATTTCTCTCACTCCCTCCATGTGCACCTCTCCTTGCATCCCATGATACTCCTCTACTGATGCTTTCCTTTCTCTCTCCCTCTCTCCTCTCTCTCTCCCTCTCTCCCTGTCTACCTTTCCTTCCCTCCTTACCCCCATCTATATCCTTTCCTCCCTACCTCTTCTTCTCTCTCCCTCTATTATTGTTTACTTCCCATCTTTCTCCATTCTCTCGATCACTAGCTCTCTGTCCCACCCTCTTTCTCTCCCCATCTCTAGGTCTCTCCCTCCTTCAATCTTTACCTTTCTAACTCTCCCTCATCTCATTACCCACCTCTCACCCCTATCTCTCACCTATATCTCACACCCTGTTGGCCTCCTACAATGATTTAACAATTAATATTTTACAACTGCGATTTAGAGATTGGACATCTAAACTAAATATCCATTCAATTATCATGAAGGTGCATTTAACTTGTCAACCCAGGGATGTGAACTTGAAATGGGTCAGCATAGTATGTGCACTAGGAACTCAAAGTAGCCATTTTCATTCTACAGCTAAGAAAGATGCAATGTTGAAAGTAAATTGCTTAGAAAGGAATAACATAAATTTTGAACATCAACCAACAACCATACTAAGCTTGAAATGCATGACAAAAATGAAAATATGAACAAAAAAAAAAACTACTCTTTCTGCTTTGGTTGCAAGAACAGTCACATAATGGAATTTTAGTGGCTGTAGGAACAGTCAATGCCAGATTATTAACTAATTACTGAACATAAAGTAACTACTAGGCTAAACTAAGCTAGGGATGGATTTATCACCAAGTGGGACCCCTTAGATGAGTATCCTCTACTACTAATGAAAACTCAGATGCTCAAACTTAGAACTTCACTTTATTCAACAGAAAACATGAGTACAATAGAGTAGTGTATCATTGAAAGCTAAGAATGCAAGTAAAATATCAAATCGCACAACCTTATGAAAAGGAGCATCTAATCCTTATTTCTATTACCAACTAAGAAAGGAGGTCAACTCCATGAACTACGAGGATGCCAATTTAGAGAAAGCAGAGAAAATGGAGAGGCAGTTATGCACGCATGAAATCTGGTTAGACGTGTCCACAAATTTAGCACAACAGTAACGCCAATACTTGCTCAACAACATTAAAGTCCACTACAAGGTGGTTACATTTTATTTGAATGGGGAATCTCCTACCGTTGTCCTTCTTTTACCATTGAATGATTCTCGTGTTGGACGTTATGGTGCATGCCTAGCTAGCGGTGTCTTTCTTAATTTAGTATCTTCAAATTATATCTGCATGGAAATGTTAGCATGCACAATAATTGCATATCTATAACTACCTTAAAGAAAATTCATTAACCACATGAAAAATTAATATAGATATCCCATATAACATGCAAATGTCATTAAATATTTGCAGAAATAAGATTAAGCCCAATGTCTATAGTTCTGAGGAAATATCATAAAAATATCAACACTTAATGTCAAGGTCCATGATAACTTCAGCAAACAAATCATAAATTCTACCCAAAAATTGGACCATAAACTAGGATCATCACTCCCCCCAACCTAAGGTCTTGTTGGTCCTCCAACAGGGGAAGGGTTGTTCTTCTGCTTGGTCAATGCTCTGAAATTTGCAACTGACAACTACCCTACATCAGTGTTTTTTGTTCGTGAATCAGGGTCCCAATAGAATCCTCCCAATCTATCCAATCTGCTCCATCTTTGTCTCTTTGCAACAATATCATAGTTGTAAAACTTGAAGTTTGGTATGGGCCACATTAGGAGGGGTGGCTGAAAAGTTAGGGGAAGTAAAAATCATCCCTTTATTCTTCCAACCTATATATATCTGCCAATTCTCTTAAGTGTTGCAGCATTTTTCTGGATGGAATGAGGCTCAACCTGTTTTAGCTCATCAGTTTGGTTGTTCCATCTTTGTGAGAGGTATCTCTTCATGGTTTCCTCTTTTGTTTTTTCCTTTACCTCATACTCATTGTAGACCGGTTCTATCTAAGGCATAATCCTATTACCATAGCTAGGTCTAAAAATAATTTTATGCCATTCCCTATAAATGTCCCTTGGATTCCTTGATTCAGCCTTGATGGGAAGAGGGATGTTGAACTCTAATTGCTTATAAGCCCCATATTGTTGTCCCCAAATAATCTCATTTTGTACCCAAGACATAAATTCCCTTAATTGGACATCTCCAACATACAACAGTGGATTCCAATCATGGTCTTGAGTCACAACATAATTATGCAAATAAAACTCACACATCAAATTCTTCATTTCAGGGGAAGCAATTCGATAAGCATTGAAAAATTCGACAGGGGTCTCAATAGAAGGGTTCAAACTTGAGACAATTCTTTCCAGATTAAAAAAAAATACTTCTCCTTCAAATGTAGAGCATAGACCCTTGGAGGGGCCCTGCACTCTAAAATATGTGGTACTAAGGCTGCCATATCATCCACATTCTTCTTCAAGGTGGCAATGTCTGCATCCTTGTCTTCAATCTCCTCATCTTTCTTTTTAATTTCATTCTTCAATATGCGCTTCTCCTCCTGCCATTCTTCTTCTCTTCTTTGCATTTCTTTCCATAAATGCATAGCTACAATGTGCATTGAGAAATTAGGGGGTTTATGCATTCCTAGGTCATAATTTTCCCTAGCACTGATGTTTGCTCTCCATATAGTACTAACTGCAAGGATTCAGGCTATCTCGTCGATTTAAGCTACAAGGGTACTGATTGTTCTTGTTTTTTTTATTGTTGCAGGGACTCTTTCTATAGGATCTCTTGTTTTTGGATCCCTTGCTATAGGAAATCTTGATTTTCCTCATACCTGTGATTCTCCACTTGTTATGCAATATCAACAAGATCTGCTAATTTTATGTTTGTTATCGTCTTAAATACATCCTCTTCCTCGATATTCACCTACCCCATTGGAGATTTTGTATCCCCCTGTGATATTTCTCTAGAATTAGGTCTTTCTTGCGGAGGTATACCAAAGGTTGGCCTGACAGGTCTTGATTTTCTGGGAGGGCTCTCATGTTTTTTTTTTTCTACAAGATGAACAGTGTCAACCTTCCACTTCCTAGAGCTTGGTACTTCTTTTTCTACTAGCTGCTTTTTGGCTTTTCCTTTTCTCATTTTTTCCTCCCTTTTCTATGCCCTAGTTTTCATTAGGATGCCAATTGGAACATCATCATCAAATTCTAGGGGAGAACTTTCTTTGTCTAAGTGCTTTATCCCAGAAGAGCTAATTTCTATGGTTTCTTCTGCTATAGGAGGGTTTGCACTAGGGCCTGTTCTAGAGGTTGAAGCACCAAGAGTGGCTTTAGCCATGCTCAATCTCTTGCTACACCTATGGGGTTGAGGTAAAAACCTAGATTGCAAGTGCTCAAGTCTAATTTGATCATTTTTTATGATTTTTTCCTAGGTCATTCCAGATACATCATGCAAAGACTTCTCAAATAGCAATTTAATCAAACAATGGTGGGAAACAGAAATTTCCCTACCTTTCTAAGTCTCGGGCACCATAATTGAAAGAAGGTTGTATAGCATGTTCAACACATTCATCCTCCTCCCATGCCTCATGTGATTCAAAAGCTTAAAGTGCACAAAATGTAGATTTGGCTGGTGTCCTTCATAGGTGATATATTTTATGACATAAACAACTATCTGCTTCCATGGATTGGGCAGAGACATTCTCTTTGCCCCTTGCTTATCTATGCTCAATGGAGGGTCGCTTGGTTCTATAAATTCGGCCCTGACTGACTTGTTGTCTCTGGAAATAGGGTAATCTTCACTGTCAGCAGGTAACCCTGTAACTTTTGCAATTATTTCTTCAATAGCCAATACTTCCAACCCTTTTACCATGGCTTTCCCTAGTTTAGACAATGGGTGAATTCTAGTGCAATGCCTTCATCAAAACCATCCAGCTTCATGAAATAATCTAACCAGCCACAGTTTTTGAATTCAACTAGGTAGGGTGCATCCTACAGTAATACATTGTGCGCCATGGATCCATTTCGAATTAACCCACCTCCCATTGTCTACAAGCAAAAAATCACTCTATAGTTTCCTTCTCGCAATTCTTGTTTGAAAACCAAATTTACCTTTTGGAAACACTTGCTAAATTTCCAATGCCAACGTTGACTGAATTTTCCCTTTATACCTTTTGTTTGCAACTTGAGATTATGAGAGGGTCAATAATGGCAAGGAAGGAATGATAAAGGAAAACTATGATGGAGAGAAATGGCGGTGGTAGTTGGTGTCATTTCACACATGTGAGTTGTCCTCTCACTCAGATTTCAAATCAGCTCAATTTAAATTTTGTTGACGTAGACCAGCATGAACTGACACGTGGGAAAAATATTCCCATCTTTTTCCTCCCCCCAACCTAAATTTTCGCATGTGTCCTTACAAGAAAAATGATGATTTGACAGGGGTAGGGAATAATGGCATGCTATGGTGAATGTTTGTATTAACATACAACAGTTAAATGAATGCAATAAAAGAAAATTATGATATAGCAATTAATGCGCACATACTTGAATGTGTGGAAGATTCATTACAAAGATTGTGGAGAAAGTATTGTTCACCTTTTTAGGAAATAAGTTGAGCAATTAATGAAAATGAGGTGGAATGAGGTGGAGTGGAATGAAGTGATTTGATGGAAGAGAAAGAAAGGTGGAAATGGATGGACGGATGGGCGGATGGGCGAAGAAATGGAATCCCACGGAAGTGGAAGTCTTTATTATGACAAGTACATACCTTAATTAGCTAGAAGGAGGGACACTAGGTCCACTTCCTTCGGTTGCAAAAATCTTGGGTGCAACATGTTGAGTGAATTGATGCAGGAACTCCTCCTTGGAAGTTGTCTTGTGATATAATCTGAGGCGATGACCATTGACAAGCAACTTGAATCTAACTGGGTCAATAGTAGTGAGCTAAATAAACCCAATTAGGGAATACTTCAGCAACCTCATATGGTCCTAGCCACCTTGTCTATGTTGGAATTGTGTACCTCAATCCCACAAGCTGAAACCTCTTGTGAGAAATTTTGGTGAAACTGTAGAGATGTTTGGCCAACCTACTAGTTGATCTTGACTATCCCCGTGACCTCCTGAATGTCTTAGCGATCGGCATCTGAAACCTTTGGCGTACCCTTGGACAGTCGGGATGATGTCTCGGTGATGATAGGAAGTCTTGCCACTATCAGCATGACCTTTGGTCTGTTTGGCCGATGTGGTAATCGACATGACTTGCTCCTATCGGTATGAAGTCCTGGCGATTAGGAGATGTCTGGCAGACGGGTTGATTCCTAGTGGTTGTCAGGGAGACTCATGTTTCGGGGAGACCCTTGGCTGAAAGGCTTGCTTCAATGTGATGTATCATCGATAGCGGTAAGTCTCGTCGACGGGTATACATTTGGAGTCTTCGCGGTAACACAAAGACTTCAGCATGAAGTCTTGGTGACAGGAAGATGTCTCGCCGATAGACATATGGTCATTGGGGTAACACAAAGGTCTCGGGAAGAATTCTCAGCGACTAATGTATGTCTCACTGACGGGTTGGTGTCTAGCGGATGTCGGGGAGACCTACAGCGACTGGAGTCATCGGTGTAACCCTTTTTCTTCGAGGTGAAGTCTTAGCGATGAAGGGTTGTCTCGCCGAATGGTTATGTCATCGGTGTAACATGTGACTTCGATAAGAACTCTTGGCGAAAGTTAAGTCTTGCTAACTATTGGTGCTCGGCATGACTTGAAGACT
>VDFB02145627.1:0-24551 GCA_007258455.2 Sequoia sempervirens | reverse complement strand
GTACTCATGGATTTTCTTTGACATGGATGGGCTCTAAAATACCTTGCTCATGAAGGCCTAAGCCTTTTCCTTGATAGTTCATGATCTTGAGCATTCAGTTTATGGTAGAATTCTTTTTATTTTGGAAACATGATGCGAGTCCATTATTAGGTGGAAGAGGAATGGTGGTGTATATTCTTTTTTATTCTTCTGTAAGAAAACCACCATGGATGAATGTAAGAGTACCAAGGGGATATAGAAGCATTGTTGGGATGGTTTGGATGGGTGATGATAAAGGATCATGAGATGGAGTAGATGAGATGGTGGGATCTTGATTTGGAGGAGCAAGTGATAAGGGATCACTAGAGGAATTAGGTGGGATGGTAGGATCTTGATTTATAAGGGAATCATGGGATGGAGTAGAGCAGATACTATGATATTGATATGGTAGGATATCCATTAGGATAAGGGGATGATAACAAATCATGAGGGGGATCATGAGATGGAGTGAATGGTGAACTATGATCTCTAGGTGGAGTGTATGGAATGGTAAGATCTTGATGTGGTTGAGGTGATATGTTGGTATTTGGATCAAGTTCTTGGCATGTTTCAACTTGTGGGGGTGGTGTGATGGTGTATGAGTGTTGAATGGATTCCTTAGATGGGAAGGATGGAAGGATGAAGGATCCATGGGGTTCATGGGAGTGGATTTGGTTAATGCTAGGAGTAGGAGAAGGGAATTATATTTGTGATTATTTGATGGGTTGGGTGGTCCTAGGAGTAGAAGATGGGATTCAATGGATTCAGTGGGTTTGATGGTTTCAATAGTTTGGATGGTGTTAGGAGTGGGAATAGTAATGATAGGTGTGGGATGGAGAAAGGCTTCATCACTAGTGACTTTGCATGATGGAGTGGGATGGAATGGATCCATGACTTCAAGATGTGGATTTGGGGAAGTCTTATTTTTCATGAGTCCTTGGATGCAATTTGGAATGAGATACTTTCGTATTGTAGGCTTATATGGGGTGGTGATACTAGATGTAGGATTATAGATTGGTGGATTAGGACTAGATGGAGGAATGGGATTGGATAAAGGACTAAGGTTAAGTGGATGATTATGATTGGTAGGTGGATCAAGATTATATGGAGGATAAAATTATGATGGAGTGAAATATGGAGTGATATAGGAAAAATATAGTTGATTAATATAGGAGGATGTGAATGGTTGATTATGATAGTACCTGGATGGGGGATCAAAAGAATTAGGATCATGGATAGGAGTAAAATTATGGATTGGTATATGGTTTTAAGGATAATGAGATGGTGGATTTAGACCGAGGATAGAGGTGATAGTATTGATGTGTGAAGATGGAGGTTGAGATATGGATAGAGGAGAAGATGGAGCTATGGATATGGAATGAGAGGGATATGTGGGGGATAGATAAGAGATGGATGTGGATGAAGGATAGGATGGATACATGGATGAATAAGATAATGGATATCCCTTGTGAAAGGTAGCATAAATATTGCTAGTGGGTGTGGATGGAGGCATGATGGGATAGCTTGGATGAGTGATTGTATTTTGGATCATGCTTGGGGAGAGATAGATAGCAACTATATCATCAAGGGGATCTATATCATACTTGTCTTGATCAACAAGACTTTCAATGTTATCTTCAATGTAATTGGGATCTCCCTTGATTACTATTTTCAATTGCATTGATGGAGGATAAGGATTCATAATGTTGGATTGGATGGATAAGGATAACCATGTAGGTCATCAATGAGCTCATCTATCCTAGGGATTGGGTACCAGTTCTTAATTGTATTTTGATTCAACGCATGGTAATCAACACACATGTGCAATGTACCATCTTTCTTTTTGACCAACACTACTACTAAACCAAAGGGACTCTTGCTTGGGTGAATATGACCCATAACCAAGAGCTCTTTGATGGCCTTCTCAATTTCATCCTTCTACTTCTTTGGGTAGTGGTAAGGTGTTGTGATGACCGGATTTTCACCTTCTTCAACTTATATCACATGCTCACAACCCCTTTGAGGAGGTCTCCTAGGAGGTATACTACCAAATACTTTTCTCTTCTTAGTGATCAAGGCTTGAATATTAGGATGATGGTGCCTCTTATCTTCCACTAGATTAGCTAGTAAGATCATGCATTCTGCTTCCCACTCTACTTGATCATGATGAATCAACCTTTCCATTATCTTGAATGATAAAATTTGAGGGCCTCCATTTGACATCCCTCTCAATACCATCCTCTTTCCATCCAACCAAAACTTCAACTCCATTTTTTTCAAATTCAATGTGATCTCTCCAAGAGATCACAACCATTGTATCCCACCACATCGGTATGCCCAATTCCTACAACATAAAAATCATCCTTTACTTCATAATTTCCCAACTGCATGGAGAGGTTGGGAATTATCGTATTGCAAGACAATGTGAATCCATATACCACCATTAATTTGAAGCCTTCAAAATCATTTGTCTTGAGGCCTCTCTTTGCAACCAAACCTTCGTCTATGAAGTTATTGTTGGCCCCTCTGTTGTTGTTCCACCAAAAGATTGACCTATTAATGCCCGATACAACTTTCAAAGTTAGCGGATCCACGGGAGGCGATTAGTCCATGTCACAAGTCCTAAGGGGAGTTTTGACTGTTTGACAACAAACTCCCCCTTAGCATTACTCGAGGGGATTTGAACCCAACACCTTTGGCTTTGATACCAATTTTTGTCCCCATAGTTGTCATTGCACTAAAATATTGACTTGTTGATGCCCGATACAACTACCAGAGTTAATAGATCCATGTGAGCAAGTTAGTCCATGTCTTGAATCTCGAGGGGAGTACTAACAATCTTCCAAGAGTTATGAGTTGCTCCAATGTCAATTAGAGAAACAATATGCTACAATCCAATCATTCCATGAACTTGAAAAAACTCATTCTTTTGAAAGCTCGAGAGTTGTGCCAAAGCACTACCTCTTCCATTGTCTTTTGGTTCCTCTTCTGGAGATTCTTCTTCAGCACTTCTTGCTAATTCATATTGTTGATCAAACATATCAGATTCTGATCCAAAATCAGAATAAGCTTCCATGTGATGTGATTTTCCCTTTCCATAGCATTTGTGACCCTTTGAACAAGGCTCATGACATGTATAACAAACTCCATATTTTTTTAACTGCTCATGAAGATCATCAATCAACTTTTGAGGAAACTTCCTAGGCTGATTTGAAGGATGCTTCTTATCCTTTTTATGACTAAAGGATTTGGACTGAAATTTTGGTTTTGTGGCAGCCAACTCTATGCTCCTTACTTTCTTGATTGCTTCATCAAGAGTTGGTGGATCAAATGCTTTGACCCAACCTTTCAATGGTTCCATCAATCCTTCAATAAACAATACTATGATCCTTGTTTTTGTGATGCTGGGCACCATCACTGACAACCTTTGAAAATCAACAACATACGAATCTAGTGAACCATGTTGCTTCAGCTGCACCAACTCACAAAATCTTACTTCTAGATTCTTGGTATCAAACCTTTCTATCAACTTGTTTGTAAACTCCTCATAGGTGTGAATGAGATTATGGTCAAGAGTGACCAGCCCATGATACCACCATTCATGAGTAGCTCCATCCAAATGTAAGGTGGAAAAATTGATGGTGTCTTCTTCAAGCATCGGTCTAAGTGAAAGGTTGCACCACGACCTTGCTAAACACTTATCACTCCCATCAAAATGAGTTGAGGTAAATTTACCAAGGACTTGATGATAGTTCATTCTAGGAGCTATAGGAGCATGATAATGATTTCTTCTGCCTCCTCTTCTCTTCTTTTGATTCATTTATTGATCCAATGATATGGCATCACGAATCTCTGCTAGAAGAGAAGCATACTCCATGTATCTATTTCTAACTTCCTCCACCAAAGACATATTAGTTTTTGCTGGTGGTTCTTCCCTTGGAATGAAGTTTAGAATGAGGGGTCTAGAGGTTGATCATCTAGTGGTTGCAACATATTGGCTAATAGTTCTATCTCTACCATTTGTCTCTGAAGCACTATTCTCTCCAACATGGTTTTGTTGAGGTTGGGACTAATTTTGAGTCACATGTTGATCCATCTTTGCCAAGAAATGTGACATCATGTCCAACATGGCATCAAATTTCTTTTCGGCCCTAGCTTCTCTTTCCTCCATTGAAAGTCTACCTCCTTCTACCATGGTATCAACTGCTTTACCACTATCTCTCAAAGCCTTTGAAAAAGTCTCTGCATCTGGAATTGGTGGATTCTGATACTAAACTCTAACCTGACCTTTGTAGTATCTGACTTCTCTATCACTCATCTAAAAACTAAGCTATGCTTTTCACAGGATGGCAGGAAATTGAGCTCTGATACCACTGAAATAGCCCCCTTAGTTTTTTTTTGAATATTCACATACAAATTGAACCTATTAAGGTTAACCCAATAATTAAAACCAGTTGAATGGGAACCCTTCACTTTTTTATCACCAAGATCCCAATGTGGGTGAGGTGAGAGCATATGGTGCAAGGAGATCATTAGTAATAAATTGGAAATGAAATTACAAATCTGTAGGTGGCTTGCTAACCATTTTGAAAGTAAATGTTAAAAATGTAAATATAGGAAAATAACTGACCATGAAGCTCTACCACTTATTCAGCGGGAGTGATTATTACAATTATTTAAACTAAAATACTCAACCACTTATTCAATGGGAGTAGTAAATACAAATGTAATATGTTGAAAGTAAATAGCTAAAATAGTACTACCATAATCATCGTTACAATATGCTCTTGATAAAATGATTTAATAATGGAAAACTACAATCAACCTCATATGATTTGCAATATTCCTTGCTTGAGTTGTGAATGATTTCACTAAGGAAATAGAGCAAATGATTACAATAACTAGGTCTGATATAAGAACATAGAAAACAAAAAACCAAACCAACAAACTATGATTTTACAAAAATGCTTATAACTTATCAACATAGCTCCAATCACTGCCAAATTGAAAGCCAATGATCATTAGAACAAGGTGATGCAAATGATAAACCACACCAAGTAGCTCATAAGATAATGATATAAAGTCCAACTTTCCAATAGGTATGGCGACCTCTAGAGGAGGTCGACCTAGCTTATAAATTCAGCCTCTTCATTATAAAATCTTCAAACTTGCAATATGAGGTGCTTAAGGCAAGAGAACACAAGAAGCCAATACCCAAAATGTAAATAAAATCACACAAGGAGATGTGAATGAAAATGAGTTGAAACCATACATAAACTAGCAACTACTAAACTGAAAGATAGCATCAAAACCTTTAACAATGAAGCTAAATCAGCAACTCTAAATTAACAAAGCATTCACACTCAGCTAGGTGTTATCTTTCAAACACGAAACTGATAAAATTGCTAGGAGGTATGTGTTCCTTGAAGCCAAAGATATGAAATCATTTTAGTAGCACTTCGTCATCAATAGTAGGTTATGTGCAAGATCATCATAGAAAAACACAAGCCCTTAAGTGGCAAAAAAATTAGAAAAATCAGAGTTAGGAAACTTGACGTAAAAATTTAAATAAGTTATCTATATTATTTCAAAAATATGTAATAATATAATTTGTAGAAAATTGGAGGTAGTTTATAAACTACTAGGTTTTTTTTTCCTAAAATCTATTTATGAAAATTTAAAATTTCAATGCAATAGTACTTAAATTTTAAGGAAAAAATAAGTAGGTGTTTCTCTGACCAACTCTAACCACAATAAATATAATATTTTTATAAGATTTTAGATATAAGTAGAGGACTCATGTCAAGTGATACATATTTTTGTAATTTTTTCCAAGTAAATAATTAATTATGAATTTTTATTATAACTTTTAAAAATATAAAAATCTTATGTGTGACCACCTTAACTTGGTCAAAAGTTCATGAAATTCATTTTCTTTTTTAATCCTATAGTATGTGAAGCATAGAATTTGACACATGTTTTGGATTCAAAAATGATACTTTTTTGAAAGCTATAGATGTTTTTTCAATCAGTCTATCAATAAGGACTTTAGTCATAATTTGAATAGAATATGAATAATAATTACTTATTAAATTCAAAGTAAAGAATAATTTAAATTGGTGAAAGCTGAGAATCTCCATTAAAAACCCTTTTCGTTAGATCAATTTTGGGTAAAAAAAAAGTCATCAGCCACATACCCATCATATTGCCACTTTTTGGTACATCATGATCCTGCACATACCCAACAATGGATGCCAAAAGCTAGAGAAAGCTCTCTTAAATAGAGTTCTGAGGGTGACCTTTCAACTTCCCACTTTTCCCTCCAAAAGGGATGCCCAAGCCTCTTTTGAAATATTTAATTCTTAAAAACACTTACTCCTTCTTCATTCTAGGCGTCCAAGGCACACGGACAAATAATAAACTTTTGAAATATTAAAATACCTCATAATGAGGTGTCCACCCTCATAGTCCACATTTTAAAACATCATTAAGTCATTGTGCTAGGCCAAGGGGCCAAAATAACATTAAAATATTTAAATGACTTAAATAAATTGTTTTACCAAAATGCACCTCAAAATGTTGAAAACCAAATATACCCAAACTGCCTTGTCCGAAATAGAAAGCACTCTGAGCTATTGAACTGCTATTGACCGCGACATTGCCAAAAATAGAACTTACTAAAAATAGCAAACTGCTAAAAATAGTAAGTTGTTCCAAACTCATTTTAACTACAATATGAGTAGCCGTCATAACTTACTAAAAATAGTAAGTCTTAGAAAAGTTGCTTGATTTAGATGCATGTCATACTATTGTGAAGCTTTCTTAAAACCCAAAAAGAATCCAAAATCCAAATCTCAAAACTCCAACATGCAAACCCCTAAAAACACCAAAAACCTCCAAATAGCTGGAAACCCTAATTTTACCCCTGACAAGCCTACGTGCATCCAGAAATAGGCCGACGGGTCACTACACTGCTTAATACTGATAAGGGGACATTACAAAGGGGGGATGGGTTTGTTGGAAAGGGCCTATAGTCAAAGGGGAGTGGTGGAGAGAGGGAAGGGAGAGTTTTGGATTCATGAATAACCTACTAAATAAAACAAAATTATAAAGAAAAATTAAGAAAAACTTTCCTTGCTGCTGGTAGGAGTATCCTACTTCCTCACAGCAATCTTCACATCCTCTTAGCCCAAGCCATTGTAATGAGGATATCATGAGACTCCTGATTGGTCCTTTCATGATGATCAATGAGGATGTTGGGCCTTTTGTATTCCTGGTTCTGATGCATGCATTATTCTCCATCTCTTGGGTTTATCAGTGGTTTTTTTGACAAGGGTTGAAACCCATTTTTTTCTTTTATTTTTCCTAATTTTGGTTCTAGATGTTTTAGTTTTGGTTGTTGGAGATCAACACACCTAATTAGCTATTGTAGCTTGGCATACTTTTGATCACAATGGCCTTTTGGATATTTGTGGACATCAATTTAAATTCTTTTTGTTAATGCCCTAGCAATTACGGCTTGTTTCTACTTATGGGTCGGGTATGTGGAAGATCATCATGGAAAAAATAGGCCCTTAAGTGGAAAAAAAATTAGAAAAATCAAAGTTATGCAACTTGACATAAAAATTTGAATAAGTTATCTATATTATTTCAAAAATATGTAAGAATAAAATCTGTAACAAATTTAATGTAGTTTCTAAACTACTAGGTTTGTTTAAAAAAATAAATCATTTATGAAAATTTGAAATTTCAATGCAAGCAGTACTCACCCCTCGTGAGAAAAATAAGTAGGTGTCCTGGGTTCAATACTCCTAACCATACGTTAATAATATATTTTATAAGATTTTTAGATATAAGTGAGGACTCCATGCCTCAATGTGATTCATATTTTTGTAATTTTTTTTCCAAGTAAATAATTAATTAAGCAATTTTTATTACAACTTTTAAAAAAATATAAAAAACTTGTATGTCCTAATTCACCCAATTTACCGCAAATTCATGAAATTCAATTTTATTTTTTAATCCTATATTATGAAGCATAGAATGTGACACATGTTTGGATTCAAAAATGTGATACCGCTTTGAAAGCTATAGATGTTTTTCTCAATCAACCTATCAATCAAGACTTTAATATAATTTAAATAGAAAATGAATAATAATTACTTATTAAATTCAAAGTAAAACATAATATATTGGTGGAAAGCTACATTTTAAAACCCTTTTGTTTAATCAATTTTGGGTAAAAAAAAATAGTCAGTAGCCACATACCCATCATATTGCCACTTTTTTAATCTGAAAGACATCTTGCACATCCCATCCTTTGCATTTTTTATCAGATTTTGATAGAAATTTTAATTTTTCTGATTCGTGTGGTGCAGATGGGGAATCAGAGGAAACAAGAAGAAATCAGTACAAAACATATATAGCATATGTTTAAGTTGGATGGTGTTTATTGCATATTTTGGCATTTTTCTCACACTTTTCTGTTGTGGTGTATGCATACACCATCTTGTTGTTTGTATCTTTTAAATTTTAAATTCTATCTAAAATTTTCCATGGAGTTCCACTTGCCTTGGTAGCCTACTTTATTCCTAGCTTCCTTTTTTTAAGAATAGATTTTAATAGGTTGGATAAAAGTATAAATGTATTATATCATTAATTTGATATAGTTTTGTAGTTATTTGTACAAGTACTAAATTTAAATAGTGGAATTTTGGATATAATATATTATGTAGTATATTATAACCTTTCTACTTCAATTATGTGGCCATTTGCATGGTATCCCAATCTTATTTTCCTATGGGTTGATGGTCATGTTGCACACAATTTAGTTGTATAGTGTTACTTAGGGTAGCATCTTTGAGAAGCACAAACTAATTAAACATTCATTTTATTAAATGTTGTTCTATGTTTACAAATGCTTAACACTTGATGTATCTAAATTATTATGTTGTGGTGTCTTATATTTTTCACATTTTGTCAGATATACACCAACATTTATTGAAAATTCAAAAGAGCTGTAATTTTGAACTTTACATCATAACTAATATTTTTGTAAAAGAACCTTCATAATCTTAATTTTTTAAGATTGTAAGTTTGAATATGTAGATCTTCTTTGATTTACAAAGTTCTTTTCTTTGTAGAATAGTTTTATGGATGTTTTATTTCCTTTGGCTATAAATTGTGCATGTAAAAGGGGCCCTTCCTCTCCTGTGGTCTACCAGGATGAAAATCACATTGGTTGTAGCAAAGGGCCTGGTATACCTTCATGGAGGGGCTGAAAAACCTATGATTTATTGGGATTTTAAAAATTCAAATATTTTTTTGGATGCAGTTGGTTCCTAAAACCTCAACTTTTTTAAGTTCTCCATTTGTATATCTAAAACCTCAACATTCCATTTTCTAATTGTGTTTTTGTTACTCTGATGATTTTGTGGTCTAGGATTACATTGCAAAGCTTTCTGCCTTTGGGCTTGCAAAAGATGTACCTGAAGGAGACAAAACTCATGTCTCTACTCGAGTCATGGGGATGTATGGTTATGCAACTCTTGAATATGTTATGAATGGTAAGCATTTTGGAAGTAAAAATTTAAGTTAGAGTAGCCAAATTTCCAAAAAGAATGTTGTTTTATTTTTAGTCATACAAAATCTCACAACATTGCTTCTGGAAAAGCTCCTTCATTCTTGTTCTTTTTATGGTTATCCATATAATTCAAAGGCTATAAATTGCAATAAACAGTTTTTCAATTTAAAAATAAATAAATGAAAAAAGACAAGTCCAAATACATCATTTGGGAATATATAAAAAATTTCGAAGCTTCATGGAAATATTTAATTTTCTAAATCACTCCCCCTTGTGTATGAATCTTGATTGTTTCTTTGTTCTTGGGATGTATAAAGAGGCCTTTCATGGCGGTTCTTTGGGTAAGGACATCAACAGAGTTGGCATCAACTATCCCTAAGGAGGGTGACGTAACTCAAGTTAAAAATAGGAGACCCATTACCCTTTTTAACATATCTTACAAAATCTTGGTCAAGGTTTTGGCTAATAGGGTAAGTAAAGTGCTTTCTAAAATCATCATGGCACTTAAATTGGTTTTGTTGAAGGTAGATTCATTTTGGATTATTTAATCAGCTGTTGAGAAGGGATAGATTGGACCAAACTTTCAAGATAGAATGCATGTGTGGTTCTTCTTGATTTTGAAGAAGCTAATGAAAGAATTTAGTGGCTCCTTATTTTGCTGACATTTAAGGTGTTGGGTTTTAGAGGCTCTTTTAGTAGGATAGGTGAGGTGTTGTTTCAAAATAATTTTTCTCAAGTGGAGATAAATGATGAGATTATATATCCATTTGTGTTCCAAAGATTTATTAGATAAAGATGCCCCTTAGCCCCCTAAATTTTTGTCATTGCTATTGAAGTCCATTATTACCTTTCTAGAGACTCCTATTCAGCCCTCCTTGATGGGGGTATTTCTTTACTAGATCAATTTGTGTTGGTTGAAACCTAGTTTGTTGATGATACATCTTAACTTCCTATTCTTGATAAGAACAACTGTGATCAATTGACTTCTAGGCTTGATGTTTATTGCTCTACCTCAATATCTAAGATTACTAATCATAAGCCTATGATATTGAGTTGGGAATCTCTCCCCTTGATTGGGTTTTTGATATTGGATAGTCTTGGTGGGGGCACAAATAACCTGATAAAATTTTTAGATATTTGAGGTTCCATTTTTCTCTCAAACATTCTTTTGAGGACATGTGATTGTGGGTCTTTGATAAAATTAGTAAGAATATGACCAATTGGAAGGGTTATCTACTCTCTTTGGCTTGGAGGTTTCATTTTCATTAATAGTTTCATTCTTCCTATAGTATTTATCATGCCTCATGTTGTTTGTTCAATAGTTCTTATATTGGAAAGCTAAATAAAATAATCCATGACATCTTGTGGTTTGATGGGAAAGACATCAGGAAAAGGCATGTTATGGCTTGGGAGGTTTGTTGCAAGCCTAAGAGTATAGGAGGACTTGGGTTGAAGGATCTTCAACTTCAAGGGGTCTCTTTTGCAGTGAGATGGATATTGAGATCTTTTCAAGTGGGAGAACCTTGAAATGTTCTTGTAGACACAATAATACTCATTGTATGCCCATAGGAAAATGTGACTGGAAAGGGCTACATTCTATTTCCCTTTTGTTTGGGTTCTTCTCTGTAAAGCTAAGTTTCTAGTAGGGTACGGGTTCAAATATGGGTACGAATATAGGTGTAGACATCCAAATTTGGACACTTAATTTATCCAAATTTAGCACTTTTCATCTACTAAACATCCTATTATTTGCATTAATTAAGTAATATTACTATTATTTAATTAATATCCTTAATTATGCCAAATCCCTAAGGTATTTTTAATAATAAAATACCTTACCCTCCTTAATCCCCTTTTCATCAAATGAATTAAATAAATATTACATTTATTTAATTCCTCACATGTCATTTTTATCTAATCCTAATCCATCTCCTAATCTCTTCATTAAGGATGTGCACATGCCTAATCCTTGATTAGGATGTGTCACATCCTCCAAACTTTTCAAGTGGCTTCTAATCCTCATTAACCCTAATTCCTCCTGAGTACTAATTAGTTAAACCTAATTAGTACCTTGGTCAACTCTCCCCACCCCCCAAGGAATTTTTAATTCCTTTTTATTCACCCTAGGCTCCTCTCTTCCCCATGTGAATTTTTAATTCACTTTTATTATTCCTAGAATCCCCTTTTCCCATGCATCTTCTAGAACCTTTGACTTGTCACATCAAGTCACATGTGACCAAACTCCCACCTTTTGGAGACCCTCTCTTATCCATTAGATTCTCCTATGAATATGAATTTTTAATTCACATTTATTTCTCCAACCTCTTTCTCTTTTCCCATGGAGATTTTTGAGAAATTCCAAAATTCTTCAAGTGTCACTTTCACTCCCACTTGGGATAAGAAGTTCCTTTTTAAAGAAATCTCTCACTCCTCAAGGTACTTGGAAGGTACTTGTCCTTCCTCCACATCATGTACCTCTCTTCCACATCACCTACACATCATCTCACCCTTAGCCCTCTCACATTCCACATGTCAAAATGTGAGGGCTTGTGAGTCCTCAACTCACCTTAGCCCTTCATCTTGACTTTGTTGGATAAATCCCAACCATTGAATTCTCTAGAGAATTCAAGTTTCTCTATAAATACCCCCTCCTCTAAGGAAAAAAATACTTAGCCATTTTGCAACTAAATGCTGTCATTTTATGCACTCATCTAGTCTTCAATTTCACCCATTTTCATTTGCATCCAAGCATATATTCAAGACTTGCATTTAGCCATATCAAAAGCCATCAAGGAGCATACAAATCAATCCAAATCAAGGGCCAACCAAGGAGTTTCAGCTGCAAAAGGGAGGTATAATCATTTCTCTTCATTTAACACTTTCCTCTTTGCTTTTTCAAATTCCTTAGGCTAATTTTGAGGTGTTTCATTATGTTTTTCCATTGCATTTTATTTGCTTAGAATAGGTTAAACATTTTGGATATCACAGACTCCATACCTAAACTAGTGACCTTATGATGGCCTCATTACATCATCTTGACCCTTACATTACAAATTTACATACATTTTCACATTTAGGCCATTCAAGGCTTCATTACACCAAATTGACAACATGCTAGCATGACATTGCAACCTCATATCCTACCAACCCAGATTGACTTAAAACACTTCCTAATGGTCCTTGTAACCTTATTACAACATTCTTCATGGACTACAAATCAAAATTTACCACTTGACCACCTTGTGGTCTTGATTGTCCTTGGTGCTCCTACACCATAAACACCCTGCTATAACCCTACTCCACTGATCTACAAGCCTAATTCAGTGGAGTATGTTTTATTTCTTTACTTGACTCTCAAAACCTCAAATTGAAAGTTCCAAACTAAATTTCAGAAAATGTGCTCTAACAGTAGAAAAACTCAATGGATGTTCTTCTAGATGGACTCAAAAGAAACCTAATTCTCTGTATTATCTTAATCTACAAAGGACAAGGCCTAAATCTACTGTACAGGTGGTACAAAGCTAACAAAACTGAAAGAAAACATAGAAATTTATGAACAGGGAACTTTTATTACAAGATTTCATTCAAATCAGAATTGAGATTTGTCAAGATCATCAAAATAAGGATGTTGCATTGCTTTTTTGGCTGAGATTCTCTTTGATGGCTCAAAAATCAGCATTTTCTGCAAGGAGGGACCAATTAATTTTTACTAGTTTAGTTACAGATACAGAAAGAAAAAGAATAAAAAGAAATAGCTCATCCAAAATAGATGGAAGACACTTATAGATAGGCATGGCAGTCTCCCAACTTAGTTAGTCTTGGTCATACATCTTCACTGGGAGTTCCAAGATACCTATTGCACACAACACCTCTCATGAATAGAATTTCTTGAAATTTGAGATGCTTTTATAATGTCTATGTCATAGGTGGTCATGATAAGGTTAAATTCAAATGAATAACTTGAAATTTCCTCACCAAGCTTCACACACACTTTTGTAATTGCTTAAAATCATAATTTAGATTTGTCAAGATCATCAAAATAAGGATGTTGCATTGCTTTTCTGCTTGAGATTCTCTTGAATGGCTCATAAATCTGCATTTTATGCAAGGGGAAACCAATCAATGTTTTCCTGGTTACATATAGATACACAAAGTAAAGTAAGATGATAGCATTGGAATCAACCAAATTGACGTGGATACAAGTATAAATTAATAAGAACCGTTGTGCATATACTTACAAATTAATCCAATGAACCATCTAGGTCTGCTCTACTCTTTATTGTGTCAAGTATTGCCTCATGGTCAGACTCACGGACCTTCCACAAGGTCTTGTTCAAAGGTCTACCCCATATTTGGTCAAACGAACATTGGATGCCACGACAAGGTTTAGTAATGAAGAATCTTACGATCGTGTCAAATTCCTCAAACAACCAATGTTTACAACACTCATATGTGGGTACCTTCTCAGCCGCGTTCGGTAACAACAAGCAGAGCCTGTAGGGTATTTAATATTTTCTCCATCTATAATTGGGACTTCCAATTTCTTTTTGCCTCAACACAACGACACAAGTAATAGTGTGTACCCTCGCCGTTGTCTTCATCTGCAATAACTGCATAAACATGCCCTGCATTTATATGTGTGGCATATCTCTTGAAATTAGTCAACATTATGAATACAGTACAAAGTAAGATAACAATATGGAATTTCAAATACTAAGCAAGTAGATATATTACGTGGTTGAACTAGATCTGATACATGGTCAAAGTCGACCGATGATTCCATCTGTGTTAGCTCCAATGCCATCGGAGGGTGATACATGTGAAGTGGGCCAAGATAACTTGTCAACCATTTGTCAACCCTCCTGACTCTACAATCATTTCTAGGCATTGTACGAAGAACAAAAGCATGCCATCTTACGTGTATGGAAGCCTCCGCAGACTTCCCAGGCTAAGGAAGAGTGCAACTCACTCACGATCTTGTTGAGTGTTAACAATCCTCTCATATGGTGCAATGTTATGTCCATCAACCAAAAAATCTACAGACAAGATGTACCTTCATTACAGACCCATCAGTATTACACCACTCGACGATTGATCTTGCATCTTTCAACTGTGCATTGTCTTTATACTTTAACTCTTCTCGTGCTAATGCTCTTTTTGCGCATTCTCATGCACCGTCATGCTCCCCCTTTCCATGTCCGGCCTCACAAAAGTTCCACATATGTTGAACACGTCTAGTGAGATGCATCTTGCACATCCAGTAGAACATATGTGCATTCTTGAACTGTGTTGCACAGTTATCTGACCATATTATATGCCGACCATATGATATGTCCCTCTAATCCAAGTGAATGTAGAACATCTGGAAGCAACCTTGCATGAACTCTGGAGAATGTGTGCGATCATCACTAATATAAAAGTGATACTCCCTCAATACCTTCCTTTGGTCCTCTGTACTATCAGCTGCATGAATGAATGATATGTACACAGATATCAAAACCTGTGTGGAGTTGTAATACTGTGACTGCACCTCACGTTGTGGCTGTAGAGTGTAGTTCTCTACAAAGTCAACCACTGATACTATGTTTCCAAGTGGAAAGGTGTCCTTACATAGCTTGAATTGTGTGTCTAGCCATTAGGCTCTATGGGTATGCCTTGCATACTCATACACTAGATTCTCACGAAACATGGACATAAAATGATACACTGGAATCTTCTCAACAACCAAATCACACCTTTTTGCTTGAGACCCATCTTTTGTAGCGTATGCCACTATTTTATACTTCCTGAAATCTACTAGTTTATGCCCCACCTCATATGTGCTTTCCATATGTTGACATACTCGCATTCATTGCAAGCCACCGCAACGCTCGCATGAACCATCCAAGCATGTTCTCATGTAGAATATTTTTCCATCCTCTATTTGACATAAATTTTTTGATAAGAACTCTCTTGAAGATTTTGGTGGGGCTTTTATGCTACAATCTTGCAAAACATCATTAGTATTCAAATCTAAACATATAGAACGATAAACATCATAATGGTTAGCGAATTCAATATGTAGTCTACAGCAACAAGTAGTGCGTGTGTGATTTATCTTGACATAAAAGGTTTAAGAATTTCAAATAATCTTTGAGAAATACTAATTTGAGGATAAGCATTTTGAAATTTATGAAAAATTTGGGTTTGAATCGTATCCAAAAAATGCTTTGGATGTGGCTCATGGTTTCGACTACTGATTCTCCTTCTTACGACATCCCTTTGATTTGGAGATGGCCTTGTATTATTCTTCCAATAATATTCAATTAGTGTTCTCAATGCTTCAACAACTTTTTTATCTTTGTGTGGCAGTCTCCCCGAGAAAGCCCATAATTCATTTGAATCGGTGCCCTCAATTCTTTGCCGCCTTTGAATGGTTTTTGATAAAAAATTTCTACTAATTCCCATTTTTTCACTTGTCTTTTTAATAAGGCGAGATCTCTTTGTTTGATAGCTTACCAAAGTCGATGTAATGACACATTGGGTGACATTACTATCCTTTGAGCATGAGGTCTTACCCACATTGTCATAAGCATCCATTAGATTCTTCACAATAGTGTTTTCACTTGATGCATTCGATGTTCTCAACCCAAGAGTCTTCATGATGTTTCTATACTTTAAACCCCACATCATTTGAATAAATAGTTGACATCTTGCGGTCTCATTTAGCCTTTCAAAGAAGATTTTCCAAATCTTATCATCATATCTTCTACAAGTGCGTTCTGGAATCTTACCTTCCATGTGCTGCAAAATATACTCATCAATAATGATAAAACTTTGGCTTTCTACTGGAATTTCTAGGTGGTGTTCTCTTAGGTACATACATCTCAACATTAGCAATTTCATCAATATTGAATTGAGGTGGGCTAGATTGTGTACCTTCGATCGAGGGTGGAATAGAAGACATACCTTGAGGTTCACATGGGGATGATGGCATACCTTTTAATCGTCAACTTCGAGTGATGATGTACTCTCAACTTCAGATGTGGTGGATGGTGTTCAACCATACTCACTTGTGGTAGATGGTGTCCCTCCATATTCACTTGTGCTTAATGGTGTCCCTTCGTATTCACTTGCGGTAGAGGGTGTGTCTCCAACTACGGTATTTGCATCTCCCCTAGCATGACTCTTTCGCATTTGTGCCCTTTGTGCTGCCAATTTATTTTCTCTTTTTGACGGTTAAGGTTCCTCTACAACTGGATTGTTTTTATCAATCATTCCCAATTTCTACTTTTCACGATATTCCCTTATCTGTTTTTTCTCTTTATCTCTCAAGGCTTGGAGCTGATCATCTATTAGTTTTTTCCTTTTAACAATTTGTTTCTTCGGCATGACGAATAATTTTACCTGTGCAAAAAGTGCTAAGTTGTCAAATTAACTAATTAAAAGCTTTGGAAGCATAACTCAATGAAAGCTTTGGAAGCATACACAAAGAAAGTCCATTTACAACGTAAGGTTGTAACATGCCAAACTGATGCAGGAGCACCTAGGTCATGAAATTCCTTCAAAAGGCTATTTTTTTCAATTTGTAATGTTCAAGTAAATATGATGAGTGAAGGTCATGAAATGATGAATTTCAATGTATTTGCACCATGAAATAGGTCACTAGGTGATATTATTGAAAAGTTGCTTTTTATAACAAAAGTTATCAATTATTGTAAAAATGTAAAATTGCACAAAAGCAGGAAGGTGAAGAGTCTTTTTTGTGGAAGGGAAAGGATGGGTTGATGAAGATGAAGAGGTAGTTATTTCAACTGATTTAGAAACTTTTAAAAATCATTGTAAGCTCGAGAAAGGAAAATCTTGTATCCCAAAAATCCATAAAAATAAATAAAAAAACCTTTGCTCGGTTATTTTGGAAAGCTTTTCTATTCTTGTTTTCAGGTTGCATAGTGATTCAAGCATTCTAAGATTTGATTCTTGTCAGGGAAAGAGACTTCTTTTATTCTTGAAAGTTGTAGGAATTGTAATTCAAATAATCAAGAATTTGAACTTAGTTTCCTAAGTCTTGGTCTGTGGTTTCCTTAGAATTGTTTTGAGAGTCTAAAAAGTGATTCTTGTCCATTCCACCGATGTAGAGTTAGTAGGTCGGTGGAATGGATCATATTTAGTGTCTTTTCAATGTGAAGATGTGTGTGGCAGGGGTAAATAGAAATAAGAAGTCAGGATACTGTTGCATGAACAAAATTCTGAATTTTCTCATTAAAAAAAATGGTGAACATTTTCAAGTAGGGTTTGAGGAAACAACATGTAGAGGAGCTTAGAAATGATTTCAAAATAATTTGCAGACCTAATGAAGCATGTTTCAATTTTTGGGCGGAGTAGTTGAGGTTTTTCAAATGTTTCATTAAAGAAACCCTCATGGTTGGTGTGTTTTCACCCTATAATCAAGTGTTTACTGATTTTGTGTATTGATGGGCGTTTCCCATCTTGAAACTTGTTTATTTGTGAGTTTCTACACATGTCTTAAGACTGTTTGTAGGTTTGGTGGATTAGTGAGTAGTTCTATGATGAATTGCTTTGATAAATTGACCTATTTAAGGGCTTTTACCAGTAGACAACATGTTGGTTCTACTCTGTTTTGTATCAAAATAGGCCTGAGAATATGTTTTGGGATTGTGTAAATGCTTTATGATAGAAAAGGAATCACCCGATTAGATGGAATGTTGGCCTACTAGAGATATTTGGCATTTTTTGCTAAAAAAAAAGAATATGTAGAAATAGTGAAAGGAATGTTGTTAAGTGCTTGGGAGCAATCTCATTTGTGATGCCACAGTTGTGTCTATCCTTGGTAATTTTTTGAAGATAGATTGTGAAAGATTTGATGATTTGGGCATATGTTTCCAATATATGGCAATGGTGTCTTGAATGCAAAGTAGTCAGAGTGTGTCTATACTGATATATTGGAATATTACAATCAAAACATGATGAAATTGGTATCTTAAAGGTCTGGTGACAGTGTTAAACTAATGTTGCTTGTTGTTGTTAAAAATGGTGTTTAAGTGAAGATAGGATGATGGATGTGTTGATTTGAGCAAATGTATCTTAAATGGCTGGGATGATGTTTGATTGCAGGTCTAAGGAACAGAGGTGTTTGATTGTTTTTTCCTTGAAGGGGTAAGTTGAGTTGATGAGTGATTGTTGTATTGTTTATGACAAGAACAAAGTTGAAAGTTGATTCTGAAAATGGTTTGCTATATGGAGATGGTGAATTGGCTACTGATAGCCTTATAACTTGAAATGAAATAAATGGATTTTGGTTGAATGAAAAGTAGTTTTGGATGAATTTGACAAAGTTTGTATAAATTGATATTCTCCTGATTTTATTTGGGAAGGAAGTTCCCTAAAGAAATGATGTTGTTGAGTGGCTTGGCAATCTGATATTGCATCACAAACAAGCAATTTGATCAACATGGAATAAGAAAAACAACAAAAATGAAAGCAAGCCATAATAGAATGAAAGAAAATGTACAAAGATTTCACATACCTAAAAAAGAAAAGTTTCAAATGGAGGAGTTCTACCCAATTATGTAGCCTTTGCTTCTTCCTTCCTCAAACTCCTCAAAAATTTGACTTCTTCAAAAGCTTGTTCCCCTCCAAATTTCAATTGTATATCAATTATCATTGTAATTCAAACTTCAATTGATATTATATGCCTCTCAATGTCAAAACTCTGCTATTTCATGCAAAGGTAATGGAAAGAACATTCAAAAGGTGGTGGAATCTCAAAATCATGCATGCACACTTCACTCAATCACCAAAAAGCTACTTTTTGTCGGAGCACGTGCAAAACCAGGAGAATATGCAGAATGTGGGCCGACATCACGGGTATATTGTGATTTTTACGTTTTTAGTGCGATAAAAAAAATGCACTTTCGCGTTATTTAATCCTCAGCAGGCATATCTTCAAATTAATAGCATTTCGCGTTATGATAAATTGATTTTTAAACTTTAGATGGTACACATTTATAGGGTAGAGGATTAAAATTTTAGGGAGAGAGCTAGAGGGGTGATAGAGAGATGCACGAGAGGAGGAGATGCCCAGAGAGAGAGAGGGAAGGGTGGATAGAGATAAAGGAGGGAAGGGCTAAGGGTAGAGGTGGGGTAGAGGATTTAGGGTGAATATTTGAGTTTACAATTAAGGGGTAGGAGAGGCGGGGGAGTAGGCGGGAGAGAGACCTAGCAGGAGGGAGAGGGTAGGAGGAGGCTTGAGGAGAGAGACTAAGAGGAGGTGAATGGGAGGGAGGGTGGGAGGGAGGCTTGAGAGGAGAGGAGAGACCCTAGCGAGAGGAGAGGTTGAGAGAGAGATTCTTGAGAGGGAGAGAGGGTAGGAGGGTAGGAGGGTTGAGAGGGAGAGAGAGAGACCTAACAAAGGGAGGCGAATAGGAGGAGAGGGTAGGAGGGAGAGGCAGGAGGAGAGAGGGGCTAATAGAGGAGGGTTGAGAGAGAGACCCTAACATAGGGAGGCGGTGGAGAGGTTGAGAGGGAGAGAGAGACCTAACGAGGGAGAGGGTAGGATGGAAGGGTTGAGAGAGAGAGAGAGACTAAGAGGGAGGCGGTAGGAGGGAGAGGTTGAGAGAGAGAGAGACCTAGGAGAGTTGAGGAGAGAGAGAGGGCCTAGCAGGAGGAGGGTAGGAGGATGGGGTTTAGAGAGAGACCTAAGAGGGAGGGGTATGAGGGAGATTTGAGAGAGAGATACATAACAAGGAGAGGGGTAGGAGGAGAGGTTGAGAGAGAGAGAGAGAGAGAGACCTAACAGGGAGAGGGTAGGAGGGGAGGGTTGACCAACTCTCTCCCCCTCTCCCACCCTCTCCCACCCTTTCCCACCCTCTCTCACCCTCTCACACCCTCTCCCACCTTCTCCCACCCTCTCCAACCCTCTCCCACCTTCTCCCTGTTAGCTCTCAAAAACGCAGGTTTGAACCACGAAAGGTTGCCAAGCTTTCACAACATTTCAGGGTAATAGGCAAGGCCAAATGAATTGAACCTTCTACTCTTCAGGTGCTGCCAGACCTAGGCGAGTGTACCTATATTAGTGAGGCAGACTTGACTTGTGCTTATCTCTCTTGAAATGTTTTTCCCACAATGGCAGATGGGAGTGGACAAATAAAACTAGAATTTGGTATAAATTATATAACATTAAAATTAAAACCTAATATGTTTAGTTAACAAATGTAAAAAATGAATGAAACTAAATGATAAAAATGCAGAGACTAGTGCCTTATTGGGTATGTGGAGTCAAATGAAATCTTAAATGAATAATTTTTTTTTGGCAGAAACTCAAATTGTTTGGCATATGTTTTAGTTTATAACTTGTATAAATATGCAAGACTGTGACTACCAAGTTCTTCTTAATGATCTAGATGAATCTCCCTGATTACTGTGATCCATTAAAAGGATTTAATCTTTTCTTGAAAGATCCGATCAATCAACCACACAAATACAGCAAATGTGCACTGATAAACTGAATATAAACTTGTTACATCAATTTAACTAACCAGAAAGCATCAATCTTGGAGACAAATTTAGTAATACTTTCAATGAGCACAACAAAAAATTAACACTAGAAAAATGTCATCACATCATAAATTCAATTGAAATCTCCATTTTTTTTCAATCATGCATCATAGTCTCAAGAAATTATGTATCCTACTGTATTTTTTTACTCTGTCTCTCCTCTTCGCTGCTATCAAAAATGGGTTTTATATATCGGCCACATGAAAAGTCGTGTCCATTCACATTCACATCTGGGCAGTTATTTCATTCGAGCCCTTACAATTGTTCATCGGACTCCCACGAAGACATTACACAGTCTTACCGATGTTCAATGTCTCACCAACGGTTATTCCTTCAATCGCAAGTATATCGCTTAAACTCTCATCGATGAAAACCATCCCTGTGACTTATGGAGTCGGCAGGATGTCCCATAACTCACTTCATGTCTTACCGAAACATCTCCTTAAGTTCACTTTATTATCGCCATGACATAGCAATTTTCCTGCCGATGAACCTTCATTCGGTATGATTCACATAGCTCTCGCCGAAGAAGCCAGTCTCACTGAACGTATCTCCAAGTTGGAATCTTGTCGTTGTGACATAGGAGTCGGTAAGACTTCATGACTTCATTCTGATGGCAATGACGGGACCCACCTTCAACAGTATCGGCAAGACCAAACAGATGCTACATGACATTTCACCGACGGCTTAAGTTTAGCCGATGTAACCCTTTGTATCCTGATTGATAAGACTCTTATGTGTTCGATATGACTCTCCTCGATAATTATTGTCTCGGCGATAAGTTCACTTTCCTTTCCGATCATATGACCTACAATGACTCGCTATGACATATAGCGATAACCACTATCTTGCTGATAGATATCCCTTTATCTTATGTTTCGCTATGACTTTTGGAGTCGGGGAGAGGTTTCATAGAATACTTTGTGTCTTACCGAGATACACCCCGTGGTATGTTTTCCAGTCGATGAAACATATTTACTCTCTCGCCGATGAAACACTTCGATGAGACATATGAGTCGGCAAGACTACATAACCTCATCCCGAGAGTCATTTGATATAATCCCCTTATGCTTTGTCGGCGAAACCGGGTGCATTCGCTAAGACTTTATTCTGATAACCTTTAGTCTGGCTGATACATCGTTCTATGAGCTAGTTGGTGAGACATAATACATTTGGCAAGACCTCACTCCGAAGACTTTTGGTTTGGCCAAAACATTTTCTCGGGCACCGATTGGTAAGACAATATGATTTCGCTATGACTCATCCCAATGAAATATTTCTCACTGATATGTCATTTTGTCTCCGAAACAATGAATTGTGTCATGCCGATGGGTGTTTGCATATGAATTCTAATCGGGGTGACATCTCTGAAGTCTTGCTAATAGACCTACAATAGATGTATATTAGCAAAAAAACACATTATGGATCGGGGAGACCCTCACCATCTCTTGCCAATATGGATTGTATAGTGAAATATTCATGACTCGATGGATTCTACGGGACCACATGGAAAAATATGGGAAAAATGTTATGAAGAGAGGATTTTTGTGTCTATGGTAAGGACTCATTCAGAAACTCATGGGTATGAACAACTTCTAAAATTCTAAAAAAATTACAGTTCCAACACTCCCACCCTCTCTCCCACCTTCTCCTACCATCTCCCACTCTCTCCCACCTTCTCCCACCCTCTCCAACGTTCTCCCACTCTCTCCCACACTCTCCCACCCTCTCGCACCCTCTCTCCCACGTTCTCCCACTCTCTCCCACGCTCTCCCACTCTCTCTGACATTCTCCCACTCTTTCCCACCCTCTCCCACCCTCTCCCACCTCCTCCCACTCTCTCCCACCCTCTCTCACACCCTCCCCCACTCTCTCCCACTCTCTCCTATTCTCTCCCACTCTCTCACACCCTCTCCAACTCTCTCCCACCCTCTTCCACTCTCTCCCACTCTATCCCACCCTTTCCCACCCTCTCCCACACTCTCCCACTCCCTCCCACCATCTCTCCCACTCTATCCCACTCTGGACCACCTTCTCCCACTCTCTTCCACCCTCTCCCATCCTCTCCCAGCCTCTCTCCCAACTTCTCTCCCACCTTCTACCAGTCGCTCCCACTCTCTCCCACTCTCTCCCATCGTTTCCCACTCTCTCCCACCTTTCCCCAGCACCCTCCCACTTTCTCCCACTCTTCCCACCCTCCTCCCACCCTCTCTCTCACCCCTCCCACCTCTCACCCTCTGTAGCCCTCTCCCACTCCCACCTTCTCCCACCCTCTTCCCCTCTCCCACCTCTCCCACTCTCTTTCCCCAATCTTTCTCCCACCCTCCCACCCTCTCCCACCCTCTCTCTCACCCTCTCACACCCTCTCCTCCCACCTTTCTCCCACCCTCTCCAACCTCTCCACCTTCTCCCACCCTCTCCCACCTTCTCCCAACATCTCCCACCTCTCCAACGCTCTCCCACACCTCCTCCCACCTCTCGCACCCTCTCTCCCACTTCTCCCACTCTCTCTCATGCCTCCCAGCCTCTCCCCATCGCCTCTCCCACTCTCTCCCACCCCATCCCACCCTCTCCACCTTCTCCCACCTCCCACCCTCTCCCACCCTCGCACCCTCTCCCACTTTCTCCCACCTCTCCCCATTCTCTCCCACCTCTCTCAAGACCCTCTCCAACTCTCTCCCACCCCTCTCCACCTCTCCCACCCTCCCACCCTCTCCCACCTCCCACCATCCTCCCACCCTCCCACCTCTCTTACCTCCCACTTTCTCCCACCCTCTCCCCACCCCTCCCATGTTCCTTCTGACCCCCTCTCTCCCAACATTCAGCCACACCTCCCAACCTCCTCTCCCAGCACCTCTTCCCACCCTCCCACCCTCCCCTAAAATCCTCTCCCACCTTCTTCTTTCACTCCTTCCCCACCCTCCCCCACCTCTCTCTCACCCTCTCCCACCCTCCTCACCCTCTCAGCCCTCCCACTCCCCACCTTCTCCCAGCCTCTCCTCCCACCTCCCACTCCCCTTTGACCACCTTCTCTCACCCTCTTCCCCCCCTCTCCCACCTTCTCCCAAACTCTCCCACCCTCTCCCACCCTCTCCTACCTTCTCCCACCCTCTCCAACCCTCTCCCACCTTCTCCCACCCTCTCTCCCACCTTCTCCTACCATCTCCCACTCTCTCCCACCTTCTCCCACCCTCTCCAATGTTCTCCCACACTCTCCCACCCTCTCCCACTCTCTCCCACCCTCTCCAATGTTCTCCCAAACTCTCCCACCCTCTCCAACTCTCTCCCACCCTCTTCCACTCTCTCCCACTCTATCCCACCCTTTTCCACCCTCTCCCACACTCTCCCACTCCCTCGCACCCTTTTCCACCCTCTCCCACACTCTCCCACTCCC